>QANY01013855.1:430143-564230 GCA_003255025.1 Datisca glomerata
GGGGGAGAGAGAGAGAGAAAGAGAGAGAGTTTGGTAGAGTTTCCCTTATGAGAGAATTAAATGCCAATTTACCTTTAGTACACAGACAAAGAGCTCTAAGACGAAGAGAACCGGGGGGTGGTTTCTTCGTAAAAAAACCTTTGATGCCTAAGTCAGTATCCTAGAAAACTTTTGGCAGAGTTTCCCTTATAAGAGAATTGTTTACCTCGTACCATTTGTAGATGATGTATTTATACCTGGAACCCTTGAGGAGGATGCGTGTCGAATAAGCTTCGGGTGAGGTGATGACCTTTTCTTGATATGATGAGTAAGGGGCAGCATTTAATGCCTTTGTCCCCTAAACTAACGTAAAGGAGGTGCATTAAATGTCGATTTACCTTTAGTCACGCCGAACATGGTGGATGTGACCATTTGGTGGCTTACTTAACGCTTCATCATGGCAACTAAAGTCGATCGGTGCCTGCCGCAAGAGAAAAAATGCAACGTTCAGTGATACTTTTGACGAATAATAATGATGCATAACACATGGCTAGCTGACTTACTACGTTAGATCTTGCTCTCAAGGCATTTTAGCTCACACTGGTCGGTGTCGCCCGAGCTCCTTAGAGATCGACCTGGTAAGGTCATTTCCCCTCCCTTTTAGGAGCTCAGTACTTCAATCTCCTTTCCTGGAGTAGAGTAGAGACATCTTTCGTGGCCTACCACGTGGTGTCACACCATTGATTGTCCGTGAATATTTATAACAGTTGCCTTCAGTCGAAGATTTGATGGGTCTCATCCATTCAAGTCTCAAGACTCCTTTGTCCAAGATCCCTCGGGATTTCCTTGTGGTGATCGTTCATCGTATGTGCGCCCGTGGCCTTGTTTCTCTTAAATCCTCATTGTCGATTACACTTTGTGGAGGCATTGACAACAACGTACAGATGCGTGTAGGAGAGGATGAACAAAGTGACGCCTGACCCTTTGACGTCACATGTCGTTCTCTTGAATTTGCATCGTTTAAGCGTTTGAGCTCACTTTATTGGCCCATGAATGGACATCACCTGGACTGTTCTGGTGCAACAATCCTGGTAGTCATGTGTGTTGGGACCCTATAAATATTATCAGAATATGTTCATAAAGTAGCGTGTAATAACTATTTATTTGTATTTAGTTATTTCTCAAACATTAATATTATTGATTTTTATGAATAAATTAAAAGTTTTATTATAAATTAATGTGTGTTTGTAACTAACTCAAGTCTTGGAACTTTCATCAACGAACGAATAGTGAAGACAGAGGCATCTCTAGACGAACTTTTCTAAGAAAGTTCAGAACGATATTCACAGTCTTAGGATCGACTGGGCCATTGAATCTGATTATGACTGATAGGTTGAACCAATGGATGCCAGTCCTGGGGCATGGGAGTGGAGACTCGAATGGTTAACCTAGACATATTATGAATATGTTGAATATACTAGTAACAAATTAGTTTAGAGTCCAAAACCATTTACATAGCTCTATGTCAGAATCACTGTTCGCGCCAGAGTTATTGTTTCTGCGCAGTCACTGCCGCTGTCCGCTGTCATGCCCTGCATGGTGACTAGGGTTTATGAAACTCTAGGCGATAACAATTAGGGTTTAGGAAATCATGTAATGTTTCGCGATAACCCTTGTCCTATTTTTTTTATCTTTTAAAAAAGTGGTGGGACAACATGGGGAAGAATGAGGAAATTACAGACGCTATGGAGATTAGTTTATAAATTATATAATTTATTTATTGTTCTTTTTAGGTTGTAATTAGAAATGAGCCAATAGAGAGGTTAATTTTAAATATATAATTTAATTTTAGTCCTGCATCATCATATAACATGCCATATAGAATTAGAGATATGCCAATATCAAATTACCACATAGCATGTGCATGCATCCTTGTAGATTAATTTATAATAGTTATAATTTAATTACAATATGAAATTTATAATGGTTATGATTTTAAATTGGGATTTAAAATTAAATAAGGGATTTATAAATTTTATCACGTTTTTCAAATTGATAAAAGTTATCTTTTGAAAAACAACTAAAAATCCAATTTTTTTTAAAAACTAAGTGGGAGGATCGTTTATGTTGAAACATTCCCAAGGACTCCAACGTGAACTTGATCGTGCCTCGAGGAATGGTTTAGAACCGCCATAGCAATACCCTCTTCAATGGGATAAATTTGGAGTCGTGTCGCTTTGTGTCATCGAGTTGCTTGAGAAGGTAAGACTTTTAAAGTAAGTGGTGGGGAAGGGTCGTCCCATAGACGAACTGTTAGTCTATAGCAACTTTTAAGAGTCGATGCGTTGGTTAAACACTTAGACTAAACCACGTTGGAATCCCCACTTAGGGGCTAGTCAATGAGGCCAAGGTGACCAAAACCATTAATGATTAGTTAAGCTAGATGTGGAGACATTTGAACGTTAACCAAACGAGAAGAGTATCGATGCGATAGGAGATAGTTTGGACTCCATCCCTCGATGAGACAAGCTATCATTTTTTATCATAACATCATAGAGGAAATATTTTTTAATGGGTTTTTAAAATTTTAAGTAGTTGCATCATGCATCATGCTTTCCTAAATGATTGAGCATTTATTTACGCCGCTTTATTTATTCTTTTCAACAATCATCGCTATCCACTCTCTCAACTATTATAAACACGAACAATTTACTGGTGAAAGTTATGTGGATTGGAAATGAAACCTTGATATCATGCTGACGGTAGAAAAGCACAAGTTCGTGCTCACTACCCACTGTCCCCTTGATCCTATTGTTGAATCAACTCAAGAGGAGAATGATGCTTATGCTTATTGACTGCGTTCTGATGAGATCGCTAGATGTCACATCTTATCATCTATGAGCAATGTGTTTCAACAATAACATCAGAACTTTGAGACCGCCACTGATATGATGTTGAACATCACCGAATTGTTTGGAGATCAGGGTTGTCAAGCAAGACATACAATTGTACGCAATTTCATAAACTGCAGGATGGAACCTGGAACCCCTGCTAGAGAACATATAATGTTGATAATAAGTTATCGGAATGAGATGGAGATCATGGGTGCTGAGGTTGACGGTGAGACTCAAGTGGATATGATCCTAGAGACTTAGCCTAATACTTTTGAGAACTTCAAGCATAATTATTTGATAAAAATGTTGAAGTACTCACTTCTTGTGCTTATGAAGGAGTTACAAGGTGCTGAGACTCTATTTCTGAAGGGCAAGAGGAAGTCTGGAGAGGCTAACTTTACTGAAAGAAAGCCTTCCACCTCTGGCTCTAAGAAGAAACAGAGAATAGGTCCAAGGAAAGCAAAGAAGCAGAAGCCTAGAGCTGCCAAAGGCAAGAGCACCGTGAAAGTAGACAAGCCGAAAGACAAGTGTCATCACCGTAGAGCTACTGGCCATTGGATACGCAACTGCCTGTATTATCTTTAGCAAATATCTTGATCAAGTTCATTGCCAATATGGGGAATAGAGCACTAGTATTGACTGCATCACTTAATATTTGATAACAATTATCTATTTTTACGTGATGTTTATTATATCCTAGTTTTTGGGAAGAATCTTATTTCTATTGGTGCATTAATTGAGCAAGGATATGATCTTAAATTCATTGATAAATATATTGGTATTTTTAGAAATTAATGTCTAATTACTATTGCACACATATTTAAAAAATTATTTCATGTAAAACCAATAGTTCCAATGATATGTGACACTGGAGTGAATAATGATTCACAAAAGGGATAGTGAAAGGTTGAAGTATGACTCAATCGATCTAACCTCTTTGTGGCACTTACGTCTTGGGCATATTAGCCTGGACATGCTTAAAAGACTTGTGAATGTTGGTCCTTTGCAAACTTTAAGTGTGGGATCACTACACACATACGAATCTTGTATTGAAGGTAAAATGACCAAGAGATCTTTTCCAGTAAAAGGTGAAAGAGCCACTCAATGCCTTGAACTCATACATAGTGTTGTATGTGAGCCATTGAATATATAAGTAAGAGAAGGTTATGAATACTTCGTAATCGTCACTAATGAATACTCACATTTTGGTCATGTTTATCTAATGCGTCAAAAGTATGAAACCTTTGAAAAGTTCAAAGAGTATAAGGCCTTGGTTGAAAAGAAATTAAAAAAACAAATCAAAACACTACGATCTGATCGTGGTGAAGAGTACTTGCTAAGAGAGTTCGAAGACTTTCTTAAGGAAAATATATTCTTACTGAGCTTACAACACCTGATACACCACAGCAGAATTGTATGTCAGAGAGAAGGAATCGAACTCTGATGGATATGATTAGATCCATAATGAGTTACTCACCCCTCCTAGATTCCATCTAGGGATATGCCTTGGAAACAACAACATATATTTTGAACCAAGTTTTATCGAAGACGGTGCCTGGTATACCATATGAAAGATGGTATGGACGAAAGTCATGTATTAACCATTATAGAATTTAGTAGTGCCCAACACATGTTCTAAAACTGAAGACAAGTAAGTGGGCCAATCGTTCAGAATTATGCATGTACGTAGAATATCCTAAAGGAATAAAGGGGTATATCTTCTATAGTATGACTGACCAAAAAACATTCGTTAGCACGAATGCTCATTTTCTTGAAGAAGATTCATTAAAAGTGTACAGCTGAGAGGTACAGTTGTACTAGAGGAATTATTGAGTGGGAGGACACCAATTCCCCAATCAGAAATTATTTCTGATTCAATAATGGAAGATCCATGACAAGAGCAGGAGCCTATGGAGCCTCGACGTAGTGGGAAGGTTGTGAGACAACCTGAGAGGTATAAGTCCTATGGAGAAGCTTTGACAATTATCTCAAATAAGGACCTTGATGAACCCGTCTCCTACTCAGAGGCCATGGCTGGTCCTGAAGCAAACTTATGGCAAGAAGCCATGAAAGATGAGATACATTGGATGTGCTCGAATGGAGTTTGGAAGCTTGTAGATCCTCCTGAAGGGGTAAAACCCGTAGGATGTAAATGAATCTATAAGAATAAAAAAGGTCCGAATGGGAATGTAGAGACATTCAAAGCTAGGATAGTAGCTAAAGGCTACACCCAAAAGGAAGGAAGAGACTATAAAGATATCTTCTCGCCGATGGCCATGCTTAAATCCATCCAATTTTTTTTGTCCATTACTGCAGTCAAGACTGCTTTTCTGAATGACAATCTTGATGAGCACATTTATATGGCTCAACCAGACAGGTTCATGGAGAAAGGCCAAGAGGGTAAAGTTTGTGAACTACAGAAGTCCATTTATGAACTTAAGCAAGTGCCACGGTCGTGGAATATTAGATTCGATGAAACTGTTAAGAACTATAGTTTTGAACAATTAGTGGATGAGCCTTGTGTGTATAAGCTGATACATGAAGGGAAGATGGTTTTTCTAGTCTTGTACGTAGATGATATTCTACTCATTAGGAATGATGTAGGAAAATTATCTGATGTCAAGATTTGGCTTGTAAAGTAATTTGATATGAAGGATCTTGGAGAAGCTGCATTTGTCTTAGGTATTCAGATCTTTAGAGATAAAAACAATATACAATTGACAATGTCTCAAACATCTTATATTGACAAAGTGTTGGATCACTTTAGTATGTAAAATGCCAAGAAATGATTTCTTCCTTTCAGGCATGGAGTCAACCTCTCCAAGTAGCAGTCTCCTAAGACTCCTCAAGAAGAGGAAAATATGAGAAAAATTCTCTATGCTTCAACCGTAGGAAGTCTCATGTATGTTTTGCACTAGGCCAGACTTTTGCTATGCCGTGGGCATGGTGAATCATTTATGATCTAATCTTGGAATTGAGCATTGCAATGACGTCAAACATATCTTTAAGTATCTTAGGAGAACAAGGAATTATATGCTTGTGTATTCAAGTAGTGACTTGAATATGAAAGGGTGCACTGATTCCAATTTCCAAGTTGATAAGGATTCTTGAACGATGGAGTAGTTATATGGAGAAGTATCAAGCAATCCATTGATGATTCTACCATGGAAGCAGAATATATGGCAGCTCGTGAAGCTGCAAAGGAGGCAGTATGACGTAGGAAGTTCTTGAAGACACTGAAAGTTATTTCAGACGGTAACAAGCCCGTGACACTTTATTGTGATAATAGTGGAGTTGTAGTGAATTCAAAAGAACCTAGAAGCCATAAGAGACCCAAACACATAGAACGTAAATATCACCTAATTAGGGAAATTTTTCAGCGTGGAGACGTTGTGGTTACACATATTTCGATGGTAAATAATCTGGCAGATCCATTCACAAAGACTTTAAATAGTAAAGTTTTTTATCGTCATCTCGAGAGCTTGGAGATAAGAGATTGTACACACCTACCTTAGCCAAGTGGAAGATTGTTGGAATATGTCCAAAAGTAGCGTGTAATAACTACTTATTTGTATTTAATTATTTCTCAAACATTATTATTATTGAATTTTTATGAATAAATTGAAAGTTTTATTTTAAATTAAAGTGTGTTTGTAAATTACTCAAGTCTTAGGATCGACTGGGCAATCGAATCCGACTACGATTGTTAGGTTGAATCAATGTATGCCAGTCTTGGGGAATGGGAGTGGAGACTCAAACGGTTAACCTAGACATGTTATGAACATGTTGAATAGACCGATAACAAATTAGTTTAGAACCCAAAACCATTTACCTAGCTCTAAATCTAATTGATACACCTTAAGGGTATTTCATAATTACCTTAATCTTGAGGTAAATACGTAGCTTGACTTAGTTAGTTGTAATATTTGATATGTCAAACGAGTGAGTTCGAATTGACGGGTAATACCTCGACTGTTGGGATTGTAATTCAATTAAGTTGTAGTTACGTGGTTCATAGATATGAAAATTCGTGGTTGAACTGTGAAAACAACAATATCACCTTATGCTTTATTGATGGGTGTGTGAATAAATTAACCTGGTCAGGTATTCAATGAATTGAGTCATTGAGTGAGACTTATGAATTGTATGAGACAATTCACTATTATGTCTTTCTTATTCACAGTCAATAAATGAGTTTAGGAAATAATAACAAGAGGGGTAAAACGGTAACTTTACATTATTCTCTTGTTACTAATATTCATGATGAGTATTATGTTAAAATATTCTCTAGACCATGAAAATAAAAAATATTTATTTACACCAACGGAAAAGTAGCGCGCATGAATCGAAAGTTGATTCGGCATTGAACCTAGAGTGGAATCGCACGATGTCAGGATTTAATATGTCGAGAATTTATGGAGATAAATTCACCAGGTATTTGAATCATTAGCTTTGTTCATGTGAGTCCATTCGGTCTCAGAAATAGCTCATGAGAACAGGAATAAAGACACAAAGTAAATTGGATCAAAATGTGTTTTGGTCCTACATCTATATGTGATGGATGATGTCACTTAATTAGTTAAGTGTGATTAATTATATTGAAATTAATTAATTTAATTATTTCTAATAATTGGATAATTAGTAAATAAAAAAAAATTAATAAATTAATTGATAATGAGCAATTAAATCTATCAATTGAATCGATAAATTTCGATACAACTCTAACACTATGGAGATGTACTCATTTTCGGCAATTTGAATATATGAGGCTGAATTTTTAAAAATGTAAAATATATGGATATATTTGTAAATATCTAAAATTAGATTTTATAAATATCTAAAAGTAATTTGATTGCAGAGAGAGAGATAGCGATATAGATCTCATACCAGGTACAGAGAAAAAGAGTTTTCTCCCCTCTCTAGTGATTGTCGCCGATTGAGAGAACATTGAAGGAAAAATATTCGATTTTTTCCTTCAATTATTTTGAGAGCCCACACTCAAATTCCTACAAAAAATTCTCGTGAGTTCTGAAATCCAAATTCACAATTCGTTCTTGGACTTCAAATGCGTGATTCAGATCTCAAAACCTGAAGAACACGAAGATCGTTCGAAGGAATTCCACTAGTTCAGAAATTCTCCGATACAAAGTATAGTTGAAAAATTGTTTTTAACCTTATATTCTCGTTTAATATCGTATATGCATAATCAGACATTATTTGGTTATAAATTATTTAATTTGATTAAATAAGTTAATTGAAATTTTTTTTATATTCCGCCCATGAATCGTTCGTGGTTCAAACTTATTTTTTAGTTAATTTTAAAACCTACCGATCCTAGCAAATACGTGGTCCCCACTTTCCGTTCCCTCCAACATGCTTTCCCTTCTAGAGACTCTGAAACCATTCTTTGGAAAATCCTTCGCCCTGTATAGATAGAAGCTACTTCCCATACATGGTATTGCCCTTTTTTCTTTCCATCTCTCGCTACTACTGTCTTCCTATTTTTCACCGAAGTGTGGCCGTGTCATTTGCTAATTTGGCCTCGCATCGTCTTCCCCATTACCTTGGGAGACACTCCATGGGTAGTTCATTTTTTTGCCGTCGTTCGCTCCTCGTCGTCGATTCACCGTGGTAAGTTATTTTCTCCCTGTCTGAGTCTTTTATTTTATCCTTATTTTTTGGCTCCTCAATTTTTTACCGCGCTTGAGGGTTTTATGGGGTTTTGTAGACTGAATGGACCGTGCCGCAACGTCGAATGAAATTACTGACTTCCGTGTTGACCCTAGGGCCTATGTCGGCCTGAATGAAGATGCCGACCGATGAGGGGCTAATGAGATTTCCTCATCGTTGTCTAAAGATGACTTGGGTAGGGTTCATACCATATTCCCAATTATGTTCAACTGTGGCTACCTGAGGTGGGTGAGAAGATTAGTGCTTCGTGATATGGAGGGACTATATTATATTTAGACTTGTTGGAGTGTGGACTAAGGCTCCTTCTACATGCTTTCCTGAGGGAGTGGTTCTCCTCGACAAGTATTGCTCTGACCCAACTCTTACCGAACTCGTGGAGGACTCTGATTGGTTGCTAGGTGTTATGGTGGTTTCACCTCGGTGAGGACTTGACTTTGGACGAACTCGACTTTATATTTCAATTGAAGTCTGCCTCCCAAGAACAAGGTGGTAGGGGTGCCTCCTCATAGCCTAGATCATGAGAGGGATCCCCTCCTAGTACAAAGATTGGAGGTTACCTCGTGTTTTTACAAGGGAGAACATCTGCTTGTTTCTTACCTCAGTCACCAATGTCCCTTATTCTCCTTGTAGTGGCAAAGAGGAGGCCAGAAGAACTCCTCGTCTACCTTCTATCCCAAATTTCTTGTTTAGCCAAGCTCCTTGTTAAGGCCAGCGCTTATGACGCCTAACGCAAACCTGAACTTTTGTTTTAGGCATACTTGTACTTGGATCCTTCGGAGGATGTTACAGTTGACTTTCCTATCGAAGGCCATTTGGAGGACTCTCCCATTCATAGAAGTATGATCCTCAACCACTTTCCTATTTTTGTTATAGCTATATTACCTTACCTCATATAATTATGATTTCGCCTTGTAGGAATGGTAGGAGGATCCTTCTTCCAAGAAAGAAAGGAATGAACTTGGCACCTCCAAAATTCAGAGAATGGAGGAGCTCTGAGCTAAGAAGTTAGAGTGGTCAAAAGGGAAAATGGCTCCCCTTGCACCTTGCCATTTTGTTTCTCAGCCCCAAGCCCTAGAGGCACTACCACTCGCTCCGCCTATCGTTCCTCATTCTGGGCAAGGTCTGTTGCAACCTGGCTACATCTAGGGGACTCCCCATAACTCCTGTTGGTCTTCTCGACCTTCTACTCCTCCTCAGGTAGGATGTTGAGATGCTTTACCCCTAGGTCCGAGACTCTATTGTGTTGGGCTCTAGCCAGCAGGGAGCACTTTGGCCACAGGCACAAAGGTCCAATGTCTCCAGAGGGATGACCAGCTTGAGACCTAGGCCTGAGCTCAGAGCGAAGTGGTCAGGGTGCTTGATTTTGTGTCCAAGCACATCTATCCTGAGAGAGGAAGCGAACTTCTTGAGGGGATCGGGGTAGGGATCCTGATGATTTCATGGAGCACACCCTTGACGTAGGTTCCCATTCTGGCTTAGTACCCTATTCTTTCGTCCCTATCTAGTTCCCGACTTGCTTTCCTTCTTTTCTTTTCATAGATCCAGACCTTTAATGTTGAAATGCTGGCACACCTTGTGTAGCTCCCCTACTTTTAGCTTATCTTAAGGTTATGGGTATTTTGGTCAGTTTCTCCATCCCACGGTTAGTTTCATTAATTATGATGCATGTAAAATATTTTTATCTCATGTGCATGTGAAATAAGTGTGATTTTTTGTGTTATTTCGATTTTAGTATTTTTTTAGGAATTATTTTTATACCAAAAATTTTAGGATTTTGTGTTGTTTAGGGTTTTGATTTGTAGAGTTTTTATTTCCCATGCCCTCCTTGCCTTGGCAGAACCCTTCCCTCCCCCTTTAGGAAACTAGTTTTTCTTTCCTAAACTAGAGAAGAATTATAGTAACTTTCCAAAACACTTAGGGCTAGGGTTTTCGAAAGCTTCCTAATTGCAAATCTATTATATAATTTTCCTAAACTCTCATTTTTACTACCCCCTATCTTTGTGTTGTGCAGCAACCCCCTTCCCCTCTCCTTTGAGTTGTGCGACAACGCCTTTGTTCCCCTTGTGAGCATCAATCGACCACCCCCTTCTCTTTGGTGATTTCAGTTTCTCTCCCCCCCTCATTCTCGTGCAATCTATACTTGAACGAAAATCATCTCCTGCTCCTCCCTTCGTGCCCTACTGTTCTAAGAAGATTTACACTCTAGGCAGCGGCCGTTGACTTGAATTGTAGACGTAGTTTTGGCGTTCGCTTTCGATAAACCCTTGTCACCTTGTATTTTTCCAACTTAAATGTTTTAGCTTTGTTCTTCTTGTCTTTCTTTTATAGATATTCATAATACTGAGTTTTAACACCCTTGTGATGTTCACATGTGTTTCATGAGTCGTTTTCGATAAAAAAAAATCTGATTTTTCATGAAAACTGGGATTTTCAAATTTTTATGTACACTATAAAACCCACTTCCTATTTCGGAACACAAATGATAAAGTTTTAGTCTGAAATTTTTAGAGTAGGTTTTCAACATATTTACTCAGGTTATGTGAGAAACTTAGGTCAAAACGTGATATGAGTTTTTAAAATTTCTGTTCCAATTGGGGGAAAACAGTTTTTTCGATGTCCAAGTTTAGGGTAATTTCGATACTAAGATAAACTCGTTTTGATCTAAATATTCTACAGTGTTATTTTATGTATATCTGTAGTAACTCTGTAAGTTTTCAGAAGTTTTCGATATGGTTCTCTTACTGAAACGTTTTTCGAACGATAGTACCGTACATGAGAAAAATACTTTTTTTCGATGTCAAAATTTTTGTCTGTCTCGGTATGGAGATCAATTCGGTTTGGTGTAAAACTTTTATAGTGTTATTTTATATGTATCTTTAGTAACTGTGTAAATTTTCAGAAGTTTTCGATAATATTTACTTAATGAAACTTTTTCAAACGGTAATACCGTATTTGGGAAAAAACAGTTTCCAGTGACAAACTAGCCTTCACGATTTTGCAAAGCATTCCACCTTCGAATGTTACGAAATTTATTTTGTAAAAGCCTAGTATATTTAAGGTCATTCTGTAAGAAGTTAAGGATTTTAGGTAAAACCCTAGTTCAAGTTGGGTTAGTTCTTTACGAGTCAGCGTGTTGTATTGGTTTCGGTTCTTGTATACCGTATCGTAATGAATAGATAGTGATTTTATTTCAGGAGTTTCCCTTTTGTCATTTTTTAGCTGGTGATCAAGTAAGTGAAATCTTACATATATAACTTCCAGTTTGTTTTGCTCTGCTGATAATAGTGGAATGAATTCTGATCTATTTTCCTTGTTTGACTGTTATTTTGTGATGTGTTCGTTATGTTGTTGCACTTTACTACGAATGATATTTTGTTATGTGAATCTGAATTTTGGTAAATATATATGTTATAAGATATGAAAGATGATTGTATGATCGTGGAATGTAAAATATTGAGTCGTTAGAGTCTCATACCCACTAAACCTTTGTATGTGTTACCTCGTCATTCGGGAGAGGGTCTCTGAATATGCTCTGGTTAGTTATATGGGAAGACAATTATTGCAACTAGTTCCAGCTCTTTGAAGGTGTGGAACGGTACTCGTGAGAAATGTCACTTGTATGTAACTTATAAACTAACAACTTACCGACGGGTAATCTCTGTTCTGCTGGGTGTGGTGGCCAGTTCTAACGAAAGTTGGCCAGTATCTCTGTAAGAAAAGTTATAAACACTTTGAATGAATTATAAGTTGAGTATGTAAAACTTTGTATTATAGAATGGCATGCGTTGTATATGATTGCTTCTTTGCGAAGTTATGTATGTGTGGTTTTACTTACTAAGTATATTTTTATACTCATTCCGTTTTATTTTACAATTATTCAGATGAGTAAGATGCATTCATTACGGATGAAAGGATAGAGTCTCAGGTAGGTGACTAAGTCCAAGTCATTTTTTTGGAAAACAATAGAGTTTTATTTTATTTCGTTAAAGTTTACTTACTTTATTTATTTTCATTCTATAGACAATTATGATTTAGTAATCTGCAGTAATTTGACATTTTGAATTTTGTGTAATAAATTAGAATTTTTTTAAGTATTAATTTACTCTTATTTAGTTTTAGAAAAATTGACTGAGTTTCCGCGAGTTTGTTTTGATAAATTATTGAAAGAAAATTTGGGTAGATTTTCGGGCTGTTACAGTTGGTATCAGAGCAAATACGATTCTATAGATAAATATTTTTTCTCAAGAGTTTTCTGAATTGTGAGTGAATTGACAAAATGATTTTATGGTAAATTTTTTTGAATTTTAAGAATTAGTCCCAGAATTTAGGGTCGTAATTTTGTGTCTAGAAAATTGTGATGAGTTATTGGTATTAGGACTCTAAATAAATTCTATGATTATCTTAGCTATGAATGTTTTGAACGACTCTGGATCGACTGCTAATGATGGAGAAATTTCTGATGCGGAGTCTAATTTCTCCTCACTCCTTACCAGATTTACAAGAAGAATGTGATTGGACCTGAATCGTCGACGTCTGATTATAGTATGGAATATGGATTTTTTATACTCTTTGCCTCATAATAAGTAGTTTAGTTGGTTTCATCTAGTACGTACCTTTATCGATAAATTGAGTTAGACTATTCTAGTTAAGGTTGTAAGAGCATGTCTTTGTGATAAAACCGTGCATTTTTTTAGGATTGCCTTGAGATGACGGACAAGCCTAGTGGTCAAAGGACCAGAAACGGATCCAAAATGCAAGGGAAGGTTTATACAATGAATTAGGATGATATAGAAGACACTTCTGATATGGTGTCAGGTACACTTCTAGTCCATGAGGTTGCTGCATTTGTGCTGTTTGATTTTGGCTCTGTGTATTCCTTTATTCTTGCTAAGTTTTCTAGGAGAATGAATGTCAAGTTAGAACCTCTTGTGCTTGAGCTTTGTGTGTCCATCCCTTTAGGTGGTATTTTGTATACAGACAAAGCCATCAAGTCTTGTTCTGTAGCGATTGTTGATAGAGTGTTAGAGGCCACTCTTACTCTTTTGAGCATGCATGATTTCTACATTATTTTTGGTATGGATTAGCTAGCTTCTAACTATGCCAATATCCTCTGTCATGAATGGGAGGTAATGTTTAACCCTCTGGGTGAGTCGAGCTTTAAATTTAAATATCACGTTTACACGCACTACCTTAGAGCATCTCATCCCTGCAAGTTAGATGATTGATTAGCAATAATTGTTGGGGCTTCTTGGCTAGTTGGATACACAGAAGTTGAAGTTGAAGCTGAGTGATATCAAGATGGATCCATGAGGCTTTGTATCGACTATATGGAGTTGAGCAAGGTTACCATTAAGAATAAGTACTATCTACCTCAGATAGAAGATTTGTTTGATCAACTTCAGGGAGCTTGCATTTTCTCAAAAATCAACTTGTGATTCTGGGTATACCAAAGTCTGAGGGAGAACACAAGGAACATCTCAGAACCACACTTCAGTTTTTAAAGGACCAGAGGCTGTATGCTAAGTTTAGTAAGTGCGCATGTTGGTTATCTAAGATGACCTTTTTAGAAACATAATTTCAAATGAGGGTATATCTATGGATCCAGTAAAGGTACAAGCAGTCATGAACTATAATCGTCCAACGAGTGTTAAGGAGGTTAGGAGTTTCTAGGGTTTGGCAGGCTATTATAAGAGATTTGTGGAGGGATTCTTTAAGATTTTTTGCACCATTGACCAGTTGACGAGATAGAATGTTCGATAACTTTGGTCAGATGGGTGCGAAAATAGTTTCTAAGAACTTAAGCAAAGATTGACTTTGGCCGCAGTCCTTACTTTACCCTCTAGGAGTGATAGATTCGTCATCTACAACGATACCTCACGTGTGGGCTTAGGTTATATTTTGATGCAACCTGGAAAGGTTATAGCCTATACGTCTTGCCAACTTAAAAGTTATGAACAGAACTACCCAACCCATGACTTGCAACTCCCAACGGTAGTTTTTTCCTTAAAGATTTGGTGTTACTATCTCTATAGAACGAAGGTTGAGATCAACATGGATCATAAGAGTCTGAAGTATCTTTTCACATAGAAGGAGCTTAATATGAGGCAGTGTAGATTTTTAGAGTTGGTTAAGGACTATGACTGTGTGATTAACGACCACCGTGAAAAAAAAGAGTAAACGTGGTAGCTGATGTATTAAGTAGGCAGCTCACATTTCCACTCATAAATTCATTCAGGTGGACTTAAAAAGTTTGGAGTTGGAATAATTGGTCTATAATACATTGACTATGCTCGCTCAACTGACGGTGCGACCTATAGTTCAGGATAGAATATGTGATGCACATAGTGAGCATCCGTCCTTAGTAAAGATTACATCAGATATTGGGAGCAACAAAATAAAAGGTTTCTCATTCTCGCGAGATAGAGTACTTGAATTAAATAACAAAGTTGATGTACCTCTTAATGAGAAAAAAAGGAGATTCTTGTAGAAGCCCACTCTACTCCCTACTTGATTCTCTTGGGTAGTACAAAGATGTATCAAGACCTACGCAAGCACTTTTGGTGGAACAAGATGAGATTTCATACAATAATAGTTATCAAGTGATAATTGGGATGGCGCCCTTCGAAGCATTATATGAAAGAAAGTGTCGATCTCTAATTCATTGGGAAGAAGTTTGTGGTAAGAAGATGCTTGGTGCGAAAATGGTCCAACAAGCTAATGAAGATATTGGCAAGTACGAAAAGGATCTAAGCCGCTCAGAGTTATGCAGATCTATGTAGGAAGGAACTGGAATTTGTAGTCAGAGACATGGTGTTTGTCAAGATTGCACCAGTATAAGAAGTTATGAGATTTTAAAAAGGGTAAGCTTAGTCCCCATTTCATAGGACCTCGAGAGATCTTGGAGTTGTCATATATCGTGTAGCCTTAACCCTAGCTTTGGAAGGAGTGCATGATGTGTTTCATGTGTCTATATTACGGAAGTATATTTCTGACCCATCATACATCCTAAGTTATGAGCTACTCCAGTTTTGGGAGGATTTAACTTATGAAGAAATTCTTATTCAAATCTTTGATCGAAAGGCACAAGTGTTACGTACTAAGGAGATTCCCTTGGTCAAGGTACTTTAGAAAAACCATCAAGTAGAAGAAGCCACTTTGGAATGAGAGGACAAGTTTCGAGCACTATGCCCTGACCTTTTCTAAGATCTGACTCTTGCAATTTTTTGGGACGAAAATTTTTATAAGGAGGGGAGGATGTAGCACCTATACTATGATCTTAAGGTTACATGAATTTTGGTCATTTTCTCCCTCCCACGCTTAATTTCATTGATTTTGATGCATGTAAAATATTTTAGAAATTATTTGTTTATACAACAAATTTTAGGATTGTGTTGTTTAGGGTTTTGATTTGCAGAGTTTTTATTTCCCTTCCCCTCCTTGCCTTGGCCGAGCCCCTCCCTCCACGTTTTTCCTCAACTCAAAAAGAAGAATTGTAGTAACTTTCCTAAATTCTAAGGGTGGAGTCTTAGAAACTTTCCAGAACACTTGGAGCTAGGGTTTTAGAAAGCTTCCTAATTGTAAACCTATTATATAAGCTTCTTAAACCCTTTTGCCTTTCATTTTGACACCCCCTCTCTTTGTCTCGTGCAGCAACACCCTTCCCCTCTCTTTGTTGTGCGACAACACCTTTGTTCCCCTTGTGAACATCGATCGGCCACCCCCTTCTCTTTGGTGATTTCGGCTTCTCTCTCTCTCCCTCATTCTCGTGCAACCTATACTTGCACTAAAAGCATTTTATGCTCCTCACCTTCGTGCCCTGTTGTTCTAATAAGATTTACCCTCTAGGCAGCATCCCTTGACTCGAGTCGTAGACGTAGTTTTGGCGTTCGCTTTTGATAAACCCTTGTAACCTTGTATTTTTCCAACTTCAATGTTTTAGCCTTGTTCTTCTTGTCTTTCTCTTTATAGATATGTATAATACCGAGTTTTAACACCCTTGTTATGTTCATATGTGTTTCATGAATCATTTTCAATAAGAAGTAAACGTTTGCGATAAAAAAAATTTGATTTTTCATGAAAACTGGGATTTTCGGATTTTCTGTACACTGTAAAATTGACTTCCTATTTCGAAACAAAAACTATGAAGCTCTAGTCTAACATCTTTATTTTAGGTTCTCAAAATATTGACTCAGGTTCTGTGAACAAATTAGGTGAAAACTTGATATCTACGATATATGAATTTTTAAAGTTTTTATCGCGATTGGGGGAAAATAGTTTTTTCGATGTCCAAGTTTAGGGTTATTTCGGTACTAAGATAAACTCGGTTTGATCTATAACTTTTACAGTGTTATTTTATGTATATCTGAATTAACTCTGTAAGTTTTCAGAAGTTTTCTATATGGTTCTCTTGCTGAAACGTTTTTTCGAACGATAATACTGGACATGAGAAAAACAGTTTTTTTCAATGTCAAAATTTTGGTGTGTCTCGGTACGGAGATCAACTCGGTTTGGTCTAAAAAAATTTTAGTGTTATTTATATGTATCTTTAGTAACTCTGTAAATTTTTAAAAGTTTTCGATAAGGTTTACTTAATGAAACTTTTTCAAACGATAATATCGTATATGGGAAAAAACAGTTTTATGTGACAAACTAGCCTTCACGTTTTGGCAAAGCAATCCACCTACGAATGTTACGAAATTTATTTTGTAAAACCCTAGTATGTTCAAGGTCAGGCTCTAAGAAGTTAAGGATTTTAGGTAAAACCCTAGTTTGAGTTGTGTCAGTTCTTACCAAGTAAGCGTGTTGTATTAGTTTTGGTTATTGTATATCGTATCATACTGAATATATAGTGCTTTTGTTTTAGGATTTTCCCTTTTGTCGTTCTTTAGCGAGCAATCAGGTAAGTGAAATCTTACATATATAACTGCCAGTTTGTGTTTGCTTTGTCTGATAATAGTGGAATAAATTCAATGTGTTCGTTATGTTGTTGCACTTTACTATGAATGGTATTTTGTTATATGAATACGAATTTTGGTAAATATATATGTTATAAGAAATGAAAGATGATTGAATGATCATGAAATGTAAAATATTATGTCGTTAGAGTCACATACCCACTAAACCTCTGTATGTTTTACCTCATCCTTCAAGAGAGGGTCTCTGAATATGCTCTGGTTAGTTATATGGGAAGGAAAATATTACAACTGATTTCACCTCTTCGAAGGTACAGAATGGTACTCATGAGAAATGTCACTTATACGTACCTTACAAACTAACAACTTATCGACGAGTAATCTATGTTCTGCTCTGGGTGTGGTGTTGAGTTCTAACAGAAGTTGACCAACGTCTCTCTAAGAAAAGTTATGAACATTCTGAATGAATGATAAGTTATATAAGTAAAACTCTGTATGATAGAATGACATGCATTGTATGCAATTTCTTGTTTGTGAAGTTATGTATGTGTGATTTTACTTACTAAGTATATTTTTATACTCATTCCATTTTATTTTACAATTTTTTAGATGAGGAAGATGCATTCATTTCGGATGAAGTCTAGAGTCTTTGGCACGTGACTAAGTCCAAGTCTTTCTTTTTGGAAAAACAATATAGTTTTATTTTATTTCATTAAGTTTACTTACTTTATTTATTTTCTTTCGATAGACAATTATGACTTAGTAATATCAATTATTTGATGTTTTGAATTTTACGTAATAAATCAGACTTCGTTTAAGTATGATTTATTCTAATTTAGTTTAAAAAGTTGATCGAGCTTCCGCGAGTTCGTTTTGCATAAATTTTTGAAAGAAATTTTGGGTCAACTTTTGGGCTGTTACAGTTGGTATCAGACCAAATACGATCTTGTAGACAAATGTTTTTCCTAAAAAGTTTTCTGAATTTTTAGTGAATTGACCAAATGATTTTATGTTAAATTTTCTGATTTTTAAGAGTACGTGCTAGAATTTAGGATTGTGATTCGTCTGTATCTAGGAAATTGTGATGAGTTAATGGTATTGTGACTCTGAATGAATTTTGTGATTGTCTTAGCTATGAATGTTTTGAACGAATCTGGATCGACTATTAATGATGGAGAAATTTCTGACGCGGAGTCCAATTCCACCCCACTCCCTATGAGATTTTCAAGAAGGATGTTACTGAACCTAAATGACGTCTGATTATAGTATGTAATAGGGACTTTTTTATATTCTTTGCCTCATAATAAGTAGTTATGTTAGTTTCATCTATTACATATCTTTCTCGATAAGTTGAGTTGGACTACTCTAGTTAAGGCTATAAGAGCATGCCTTTGTTTTGGTCAAACCGTGCATTTTTGGAGGATTACCCTAAGATGAAGGACAAGCCTACCAGTCAAAGGGCCGGAAACAGACCCAAAATGCAAGGGAAGGTTTATGCAAGGTTTATCCATGAAGTTGCTGCATTTGTGCTATTTGATTCTGGCTCTATGCATTCCTTTATTTTTGCTAAGTTTTTTAGGAGATTGAATGTGGAGTTAGAACCTCTTGAGTTTGAGCTTTGTCTCTCCATCCCTTCGGGTGGTATTCTATATACAGACAAGGCCATCAAGTCTTGTTATGTAGCGATTGTTGATAGAGTGTTGGAGGCCACTCTTACTCATTTGAGTATGCATGATTTCAACATTATTTTTTGTATGAATTGGCTAGCTTCTAACTATGCCAATATCTTGTGTCATGAATGGGAGGTAATGTCCAACCTTCTGAGTAAGTCGAGCTTCAAATTTAAGATCACGTTTGCACGCACTACCTTGGATCATCTCTTTCTTGCAAGCTAGATGATTGATTAAAAATAGTTGTTGGGGCTACTTGGCTAGCGTGTTGGATACACATAAGTTGGAGTGGAAGTTGAGTGATATCAAGATGGATCCATGAGGCTTTGTATCGCCTATAGGGAGTTGAGCAAAGTTACCATTAAGAACAAGTACCATCTACCTCAAATAGAAGATTTGTTTGGTCAACTTCAAGGAGCTTGCATTTTCTCGAAAATTGACTTGGGATTCTGGGTATACCAAAGTCTGAGGGAGAACACAAGGAACATCTCAGAACCACACTTTAGTTTTTAAAGGACCAGAGGTTGTATGCCAAGTTTAGTAAGTGCGAGTTTTGGTTATCTAAGATTACCTTTTTGGGACACATAGTTTTAAAAGAGGGTATATCTATAAATCTAGCAAAGGTAGAAGCGTTCATGAACTGGAATCATCCAACGAGTGTTAAGGAGGTTAGGAGTTTCTTAAGTTTGGCAGGCTATTATCAGGGATTTATGGAGGGATTCTCAAAGATTTCTACATTGTTGTCCAAGTTGATGAAAAAGAATGTGCGGTACCTGTGGTCAGATGAGTGCGAAAAGAGTTTCCAAGAACTTAAGCAAAGATTGATTTTGGCCCCAGTCCTTACTGTGCCCTCTGGGAGTGATGGATTTATCCTCCACAATGAAGCCTCACGAGTGGGCTTGGGTTGTGTTTTAATGCTTCATGGAAAGGTTATAGCCTATGTGTCCCACCAACTGAAGAGTTATGAACAGAACTACCCAATCCATGACTTGGAACTTGCAGCGATAGTTTTTGCCCTGAAGATTTGGTGTCACTATCTCTACGAAACGAAGGTTGAGATCTACACGGATCATAACAGTATGAAGTATCTTTTCACACAGAATGAGCTTAATATGAGGCAGCGTAGATGGTTAGAGTTGGTTAAGGAGTATGACTATGTGATTAACTACCACCCTGGAAAAAAAAAAAAGCAAACATGATAGCTGATGCATCAAGTAAGAAATCAGACGCTCCAGCAGCTCACATGTCCACTCATAAATTCATTCAGGAGGACTTAGAAAGTTTGGAGTTAGAATTATTGGTCCAGAATACATTGACTATGCTTGCTCAATTGACGGTGCGACCTACACTTCAGGATAAAATACATGATGCAAAGAATGAGGACTTGTCCTTAGTAAAGATTACATTGGAGATTGGGAGCACAAAAGGAAAGGCTTCACATTATCTCGAGATGCAGTACTTGAATTCAAGAGTAGAGTTGTTGTACCTTTTTAATGAGGAGCTAAAAAGGGAGATTCTTATAGAAGCCCACTCTTATCCATACTCAGATCACTTGGGTAGTATAATGATGTATCAAGACCTGCGTAAGCACTTTTAGTGGAATAACATGAAGGAAGATGTGGCAAAATTTGTGGAGAAATGCCTAACGTGTCAACAAGAAAAGTCTGAACGCCAATGCCATTTCGATCTCTTACAACCTTGAAAGATTCTAGAATGAAAATGGGAGCATATATCGATATACTTTGTAATAGGTCTACCAAAGACTACGAGAGGAATTGATGCCATTTGGGTCATAGTCGATCATTTGACTAAGTCTGCTCATTTTCTACCTAGAAGACTGACATTCTTAATGGAAGATTGGGCAAAGTTATACGTTAAGGAGATTGTTATACTCCTTGGGGTACTTGTATCTATAGTATCATACCATGATCCAAATTTCACTTCCAGATTTTGGTGAAGTCTTCAAGAGGATTTTGGTACCCAACAGAACTTCAGCATGGCTTTTCACCCTTAGACAGATGGATAGACAGAGCAGACCATCCAAACCCTCGAGGATATGCTACAAGCATGCGTATTGGATTTTCAAGGGATTGGATTGACAAGTTATCATTGATCAAGTTTTCATACAATAATATTTATCAAGTTACAATTAGGATGGCGCCCTTCAAAGCATTATATGGAAGAAAGTGTCGATCTCCAATTCATTGCGAAGAAGTTGGCGATAGGAAGTTGCTTGGAACGAAAACGGACCAACAAGCTAAGGAAGATATTAGTAAGATTCGGAAAAGGATCCAAGGCGCTCAGAATCTCTAGAAGAGTTATGCGGGTCTATGTAGGAAGGAACTAGAATTTGTAGTCGGAGACATGGTCTTTGTCAAGATTGCACAGTAAAATGAGTTACGAGATTTGGAAGAATGGTAAGCTTAGTCCCCGTTTCATGAGGACCTTTCCAGATCTTGGAGCAGAATGGAGTAATCGCATATCGTGTAGCCTTACCCCCAGCTTTGGCATGAGTGCATGATGTGTTTCATGTGTCTATGTTACAGAAGTACATTTCTGACTTGTCGCACATCCTTAGTTATGAGCCGCTCCAGTTACGGGAGGATTTAACTTACGAAGAATTCTGATTCAGATCTTAGATTGAATGGCGCAAGTGTTACACACTAAGGACACTCCCTTGGTCAAGGTACTTTAGAAAAGCCATCAAGTAGAAGAAGCCACTTTGGAATGAGGGCACGAGTTTCGAGCACTATGCCCTGACCTTTTCTAAGATCTGACTCTAGCAAATTTGGAGGATGGAAATTTTTATAAGGGGGGAGGATGTAGCACCCCTACTTTTGACTTATCTTAAAGTTAGGGGCATTTTAGTCATTTTCTCCATCCCACGCTTAATTTCATTAATTATGATGAACGTAAAATATTTTAATCTCATGTGCATGTGAATTAAGTGTGATTTTTATGTTATTTCGATTTTAGTATTTTTTAGGAGCTATTTTTTATACCGAAAATCTTAGGATTTTGTGTTGTTTAGGGTTTTGATTTGTAGTGTTTTTATTTCCCTTCCCTTCCTTGTTTTGGCCGAATCCCTCCCTCCACCATTAGGAAACTATTTTTTCTTTCCTATCTCTAAGAGAAGAATTGTAGTAACTTTCCTAAACTCTAAAACACTTAGGGCTAGGGTTTTAGAAAGCTTTCTAATTGTAAACCTATTATATAAGCTTCCTAAACCCTTTTGCCTCTCATTTTGACTCCCCCCTCTCTTTGTGTCGTGCGGCAACCTCCTTCCCCTCTCCTTTGAGTTGTGTGACAGCACCTTTGTTCCCCTTGTGAGCATTAATCGGCCACCCCCGTCTCTGTGGTGATTTCAGCTTCTCTCTCTCCCTCATTCTCATGCAACCTATACTTGCAGGACAAGCATATCTTGATCCTCACCTTCGTGCCCTATTTTTCTAAGAAGATTTACGCTCTAGGAAGTGGCCGTTGACTCGAGTCATAGACTTAGTTTTGGCATTCGCTCGGTAAACCCTTGTCACCTTGTATTTTTCCAACTTAAATGTTTTAGTTTTGTTCTTCATGTGTTGCTTTTATAGATCTGTATTATACTGAGTTTTAACACCCTTGTTATGTTCATATGTGTTTCATGAATTGTTTTTAATAAGAAGTAAACGTTTTCGATAAAAAAATCTGTTTTTTTCATGAAAACTGGATTTTTCGGATTTTTCTGTACACTGTAAAATCGACTTCCTGTTTCGGAATCCATACGATAGATTTTTAGTCGGAACTTTTTAGGGTAGGTTGTCAACATATTGACTCAGGTTCTGTGAAAAAATTAGGTCAAAAATTGATCTCTACGATTCTATATGAGTTTTCTAAATTTCTGTCTCAATTGGGGGAAAACAGTTGTTTTGATGTCGAAGTTTAGGGTTATTTCGGTACTAACATCAACTCAGTTTGATATAAATATTTTACAGTTTAATTTTATGTATATCCGTAGTAACTCTGTAAGTTTTCAGAAGTTTTAGATAATTTTTTTTTGCTGAAACATTTTTTTAACAATAATTCCGTACATGGGAAAAAAGTTTTTTTATGATATCAAAATTTTGGTCTGTCTCGGTACAGAGATCAACTCGGTTTGGTCTAAAAATTTTATATGTATCTTTAGTAACTCTGTAAATTTTCAGAAGTTTTCGATAAGGTTTACTTACTGAAACTTTTTCGAACGATAATAATGTATGTGGGAAAAACAGTTTTTGTGAGAAATTAGCCTTCACATTTTAGCAAAGCAATCTACCTCCGTATGTTGCGACATTTATTTTGTAAAACCCTAGAATACTCAAGGTTAGCCTGTAAGAATTTAAGGATTTTAGATAAAACCCTAGTTCGAGTTGTGTCGGTTCTTACTGAGTCAATTTGTTGTATTAATTTTAGTTCTTCTATATCGTATCGTACTGAATAGATAATTCATTCCCTTTTGTCGTTCTTTTGCGGGTGATTAGGTAAGTCAAATCTTACATATATAACACTCTAAATGAATGATAAGTAGTGTAAGTATAACTCTGTATGATAGAATGACATGTGTTGTATGTGATTGCTTGTTTGTGAAGTTATGTATGTGTGGTTTTACTGAGTATATTTTATACTCATTCCATTTTATTTTACAATTTTTCAGATGAGGAAGATGCATTCATTTTGGATGAAGTCTAGAGACTCTGGCACGTGACTAATTCCAAGTTGGTTTTAAAAAAAATTGACTGAGCTTCCACGAGTTTGTTTTGCACAAATTATTGAAAAAAAATTTGGGTTGTTACACCTTGGCCGCTACAAAGATCAAATGCTAGAGGCTATTCGGGTATTCTCTCGGGTGGAAGTTGCGCTCACTGAGAGGACCAATGACTTCATATCTCTCTGCAACGCCTATGACAAGGTCTTGTCAAAGGTTGGAAGACTGAGGGACCTTAACGGGGAGTCCACCTTGAGAGGGAGTTAGGTCAAGCTAGGGCTGGCGATCCAGCTGCTATTGTTCGAGAGCTGGAGGGCTATCTCCAATCTATAACCATTGAAGAACATCTTGAAGGACAAGGTTAGGCTCTTGGAGGGCAATCTTTCTCCGAAGATTCATTCCTGGACTTAGGCGGAGAATAGGGAGAGGGATGCCTAGAGGAAGCTTGACTTGGCAGAGACCCAATCGAAGGAGAATTGCGGCTAGTGGACTGAAGGTCACGCCAAGGGAATGGAAGACTTCAAGGTGTCATCGGAGTTTCAAACGGCCTTTCTCGTGGAATTTTCCCTAGGTTATGAAAGTTATCATGATGAGATCATCAACAACCATCCTGAGTGGGACTTGAGTTTCCTCAATTGCTCGTTGATCCTCCACCCACTCTTGTGTAGTAGGCCTATGTGCGGGTTATGGTCTCTAGTGCTCGTGAAGCTCAGAAAGTTGTCGGGATGTAGCGTTCCACCTTGTCCACCTGAATGTTCTCAGGTCTCCACTTGTTTCTCCTGGACTCCCCAATTCACCTAGCTCCTCTAATCTCATCGAGCTGGACTTAGGTGTCTCTCATCATTTACCTCTAGGTCATCCTGAGGGGGAGGTCCTTCCACCGCCACCCTACTCAATTGGGGCTGCTGGCCAAGCTAAACTTCTCTGGCTCCTGCTACTGATGCTGTCAAAGTTTCCACGGGCCCTATCGTTGAACTTGTTATGTTCTTCATTGCTTGCAATTTTCCCTTTTTTTGCTTAAGTATTTTTGTCGAACTTCTGTCTCGTTTGACCTTAATCAGTATGAACTTTGAATTCTTGGCCTTGTCTTTTCGCTACTTTTGATATGACCTTGGGTGCCTTTATTAATATTTGTCTGTCCTGACCTTTAGCCTTGTTTTTGCCTTGTGTAACTTATGATTTTTCCCTTAGGTTGGGTTGCCCCATTTGGAAGAAGTCGGGTCGAACAACTTTGACGTATCCTTAAGGAGTCGTGTTGCCTCGTTCAATGGGCTTATTCGAGTAAACCTATTCCAAACCCTTTCTCGGTGTTTACTTGGGTACTTCTGCCTTGGGTGAGGTTCCTTACCCTTTTATCAGGCGAAGGAGCGGGTGTGGTTCCTTTTCTTTAATGCTTGATTGGGCGTTCTTGTTTGGTAGGGAGCCCATTTTTCCTTAGGCATCTGGTCAGCCATCCTCTGCTTAGGTCGGAGCCTTTCATTTTTTCTTCTAGGGATTTTTCGTGTATTTCTTCTCTTGTTTGGAGCTCATTCCCTGTCCAACGAGATAGAATGGTCTACCAGACATCTCCTTTTAGTCTCGACTGGCGGGCTAGGGCACCACGTCAATCAACAATTTTTTTTATTTTTGGAGCCTAGCCAGGCATTTCTGCTCTAAATAGAGCACTTTTCTCATCTTACGAGTTGGGGTGTACGAGAGACATCCCTTTTTTATCCCAACTAGCTGTCTAAAGTACATTTTAATCTCGAAAGGCGGGGCTAGAGCACCACGTCAGTCATCACTTTTTGATTTTTGAAGTTTATCCAAGCATTCCTGCTCTGACTAGAGCTCATTTCCCGTCTGGCGAGCAGGGGTGCTTGACATACATCACTTTTCGATCCCCGACTGGCGAGCTAGAGCACCACGCACATCATCACTTTTTAATACTGAATGGTGGGCTAGAGCACCACGCACATCATCACTTTTTTTATTTTTGGAGTCTATCCAAGCATTTCTGCTCCAACAAGAGCTCATTTCCTATATGATGAGATGGGTGTTCAGAAAACATCGCTTTTTGATCCCTACTGGCATGCTAGAGCATTGCGCTAATCGTCACCTTTTAATCTCAATTGATGGGTTACAGTATGGGTTACAGTATCACGACAATCTTCACTTTTGATTTTTAGAGTCTAGTCAAGCATTTCTGCTCTGACCAGAGCTCATTTCCCGTCTGACGAGTGGGACGCTGAGTAGACATCACTTTTTTATCCCGATTGGTGGGCTAGAGCACCGTGCCAATAATTAATTTTTACTTCGATCTGTCATTGCGGGTGAATGAAATTTTTATTGATCAAACTTCACTGAATTACATGGCTCTTATTTCTTTTCCCAGTTTTTGTTTCCTAAGGGGGTGAAGCCATTGCCTGGACTGGCTCCCTTGCCGCTGTCGATTCCTTCCATTTGAGGATGATGGCATAACATTCCTTTGACGTCTTCTAGTCCTCCTTCACCTATCCTAAGCCATCAGGGGTGGGGAACTTCATCACCTTGTGATATGTAGAGGGCACTGCCTTGAAGTTATGGATGGAGGACCTACCGAGGATGGGGTTATACATGTCACTACATCTCAGCACTATGAAGGACCTATGGTCGATCAGGGTTCGCTAAACCTTGATATTGGTGATCACTAGGAAAATGACCAGTGCATCAGCATATGGCTGATGAATCTTGATGTGTCTCATCCTCGGTGAACACGATCACTTCCTCTACCTTGGCTTGGGGTGGTTATGGGAGGACACCGATAACCACTAAATGCCCCACCTTCTGAGTAGCTACTTTCCACTTTTGGTTGGAGTTTGAAGCACTTGGACCTATAAACATCATCTTAATTTCCCGTATAGGGCTGCGGAGTTGGTCATCCCTCTACTTGAGTTGTCTACCCACATTTCTCTCTTACCCGGGGGGTTATTATCCCCACGATTCCTACGCCTGACCACAAATTTCTTGAGGTATCCATTCTGAATTAGGGCCTTGATATTCTCATGGAGGTCGAAGCATCCCTCCGTGTTGTGCCCGAAATCTCTCTGATACATGTAGTACATTGTGGTTTCTTTCTTTTCATCAGGTGTTTGTATCACCTGGGAATGTTTCAAAAGATTCATGTCCCTGATAAGGTTGAAAATTTCCTCATGCTTGGTCATCAGGGGGATATTGGTGACAAAGTGATTGGCCATGGGGTTCTTCCCATCGCACCTGTTGGGGGTGCGTGCGAATTACTGACGAGGTGGGCGTCAAATCAGAGGGGTTGGACAGACGAGTTCATTTGTCCTCACATGGTTCCTTTTCATTTAGCGAGTTCCCGCTACTTGGCCTTTCCATCTCCCTCTCAGCTCGGATCACTTCCTCAACACTTGCGTACTTCTATATCTAGTTTTGAGACAAGGTCATGATTAGCCATTGACCACCTCATCTTAGAATAGGTGATCCGACTTCTCAGTGCAGCCACCATCATGTCCTTGCTGGCATTATCAACTTACAAAGCTTCCAGGTTGAAATAGACAACTTACACATCAAGGGTTCTGGGATGTAGTGCCTGTCTATCCAAACATTGAAGATCTTCATGTGTGCAAACAAGTACTTGGTCCTAACATAGTATGTGATTGGGTGCATCTTGAACTTCAGTGGGAGTTTCACCTGCTGGATTTCTTGTGAAAAGGGGGACTCAGTTTGTCCCAGGAGAGTCTAGATAGAGGCCCTAACATTTTTCCCACGCTCCTTCCATAGCTACTCTATCTATGGCAGGAGCTTCTGTATCTCGGTCCATTGTTCCGAGCTCTAACTAGTCTCTTTTGTCACTTCCATGTCCCTGGCACTTTTGGTAGAACGATCATCCCCCACCTTTAGTTCACTCTTCGACGTCGGGGGTCACTTTATCCTTTCCTAGGTGGCCATCCTCCTCAGCTCCCCGATCATGAGAGGACTTGGTCGGTGACTCCATCTTCTTCTGAGGAGTATTTTACTTAGGTAGCTGGGAAGGCCTTTGTTGACAGGAGGCCGCTACGGCGTTGGTGAGGGTCATCATTTCTCTCTTCATTTTTCTGACCATCTTAGAGAGTGAACTTATTGATTCTTTCCTTTTCCATTGCATGACCAAGGTAGTGATATGAGGTCGCTCTATCGATGAAGAGGAGGGTGGGTCTTCCTTATCCGTTCCCAACCCATCATGGTTTTCGTCGAAAATGGGACGAGAATGTCAGGCTCATTTTGTCTTTGCGGATTAAAGAGCCTCAAGTGTTTGGTAGGGGAAGACCATTTTCCTGTCTAAGATTCTTCGAGACCCACCTTCTATTAATAACTTTGGGAATCTCATACAGATTATCACCTGAATGAGATCAATTTTTTTTATGAATCTCGATACGTGCAATTCCCTCAACATCTGAGAATATTCTTATATTTTTTGTACATAATTCTTGATACAATTTCTTATTTTTTTTATCTTCTTGTAGACCTTCAAAATATTTTTTTGGTTGTGCAAACCAAATAGAATGATGTCCTTGGAAAAAATTGTCACATCTTTCTCTGATTCTTTATGAAAGACATTCAGTCCATCTGAATAGAAGTGAAAGAGGGTATTTATGCATGTCGTGTCCTTTATATGGAAATAAGAGGCAAGGGGCCATTCCCTTGACTCGTACTGATAAGAATTTGACCCCGCGAGAAATTGAGCAAAAAGCTTCCGAATTGGCCTTCCCCATAAACGGCATCAACTATTGTTACTAAATATCTTAATAGTGAGGTGGCATGCGATAGCCTCTCCACGTAGGTGTCTTCTCGGGCGGGAAGGGGTCCTCTCAGGTGGGAACCTACACAATAGAGACAAAGAGCTTTGAGGCAAAGAGAACTTGGGAGTGGTTTCCTCGTTGAAAAGCCTATGATGCCTAAGTCAGTATTCTACAAACAAATTGGCAAATTTTCCCTTAGGATAGAGTCGCTTACCTTGTACCTTTTGTAGATGAGGTACTTATACCTGGAGCTTTTGGGAGGATGCGTGTATAATAAGCTTTGGGTGAGGTGATGACCTTTCCTTGATATGATGAGTAGGGGGCGGCATTTAATGTCTTTGTCCCCCAAGCTGACGTAATGGAGGATGCATTAAATGTCGATTTACATTTAGTCACACCGAACGTGGTGGATGTGAGTGTTGTGTCTAGCTGGACGCTTCATCATGGTGACTGAAGTCGACCGACACCTACAACAATGGAGAAAATGTCACATGGAGTGCTACTTTCAATGAATAATAATGATGCCTAACACAAGGCTAGCTAACCTCTTGCGTCAGATCCTCTTCTCGAGATTTTTTAGCTCACGCTGATCGGTGCCACTCGAGATCCTTTGAGACTAACCTGGTCAGGTCAGTTCCCCTCCCTTTTAGGAGCTTAGGTTTTTAACCTCTTTCCTGGAGTAGAGTAGAGGCTTCTGTCAAGGTCTGCCAGATTATGTCACGCCATTGGTAGTCCGGGAATACCCATAACAATAATGTCATTAATTTGAAAGAATATTTCCTTAACAAACTTAAACTAATACTAAGGAAAATACAATGAATCATTAATTATATCCTAATTTAATTTAAAAGAAAAATCAATGAAATAACATTTGAATTAGAAATCATTAATTTCATGATTTTTATTTTTTAATTAATTAAAAGGACCACCAAATCAAATTATGAAATTTGTATATTCATGTTTAAAATCATCAAACTATAATTTTAATAGCATATAGTTGATGACGCGGCAAGAAAAATTGTCTATTTACCTAAAGTTTGAAAAAAAAATTATTTCTTAAATTAGTTTTCAAAACTTGTCTATTTAGTGCAATTACTTTTGATCAAATGGTTTGTGGAAACTAAGTCCAAGTTCATTAGAAACTTGGGTTGTGTACACAGATAACTAGATTATATAAAAATAATACAAAAATTGACAACGGGTTTCATAAACGTCAAATATAGTCATATTTTATGGCCACATTCACTAGAAGCATTTTCTTCCTATTACACCATTGTACATAAAACTTCGTGATTATTTTATAAAAATTTAAAAACCCTATAAACTCGCCAATCTAACTCTCTCTCCCCTAAAATATCTATCTCTCTCTCTCTCTGTATATATATATATATACAAGTATAATTAAAGTAATTAAATACATGGTATAGAAACAAGTAAAATTATTATTGAAGTAAGATCAAAACTTATAAGTATTGAAGAAAATTAATTGGTAACTATTAATTAGTACTCACGCGCACTAATTAATGTTGAAGAAAAAAAGAAGAGATTACAAAAGAGGAGGAAGAAAGATTGCTTTATTTTCAAAACAAGTTTTCTCTCAAAATTGTTAAGAGTGAAAAACTAGTTCTGAGTAACAAATGGGAGAGGACAGCCTATATTAGGCAAGGAAAGTGGAGTTCACCGGGAACCCATCACTTACCTGCACTATTCTTTTCTACAAAAGTAAAAATATTTTACATTTCTACTTTTGATTAATTAAAGTAAAAGGATAAATAGTTTCCTAATTATTTGACAACTAGTACAATAATTACAGAAAAGACAAATTACAAATATTCCTTTATAATTGTTATCTTAGTCTTCATGTCTTCATTCTTGGAAGTCATAGTTGTTGTTTTGTAAAGTCATTATGACTATTGTTGTATAATGGAGAGTCATTGCTTTCATCCCTTGGTAATTTCTATCTTGGATATTGTGCTATGATTATTGATTCATGTTGGAGAAGTCATCATAGTCGTTGCATTATGCTTGGAGAGCCATCATGATATTTGGACTTATTATCTCAAATTTCTTGGTTGTTTTCATTATTTCACCAATGACATTTTTCCAAAAGTAAATTATTTTATTTATTCATCATTATCCAGATTAATGTCATCAAACGAGTCCTGAGAGTCTTGAAATACGTCATAGGCCCATTGAGGCAGGACGCGACCCTGTGTATTTTGGTCCTTCAATTGTTGAGGGGAAGCCTTTGATGATTGGCCTATTTGGATATTTGGTTTAATTAGGTGTCTTGACTCTACAGATGATTCAGAGTCAGAATTATTATTGTCTTCTAAAAGGAGAAGCATTTTTTGTATTAATTCTTGCTTCAATTTGGATTTAGGCTTTGTGGTTATCCCTTTGAAAAGGCTTTGGATTCGGGTCTGGATTCTTTGGATGGATTTGGACCAGATGGTTTAATTTGTGAATTTTGGTTAATTGGCTCATTAATTTTTAATGGAGCATGGGTAAAACAGTTTGCCAATTTTAGGCTAGGATGGACATTTGCAAATTCGTAGTTGATGGAAGCAATTATTTTTTTAGTATTAAATTTATCCCACTATTTAACATAGTATTATCTGATGAGGATTTCTTCTTCAAATGAATATTGCCACTCCAAGATCTATTGTATTTTGTATTTGTTTTTAAAACAAAGTAATTGAGGAAAATGAATTTCAATTGGTGACGATTTGTACAATTTCAGAAATAAATTAAAACTTTGTTGAAATTCAATTGCAAATCATTTCAAGAGAGGGTCATGGATTGACCAACATCTTAAGAAACATCTTGAAAAATTAATTTTGTTATTCTTATCAAAATTCAAAAACCAAGAGTGAGAAAAATCACTATTTTGATGCAGGAAAATCATGTGTCAAGCATTCATACAGTCAAAATAATTATATTATTTTTTATTTAAAATAATTTTAAGACCAGAAGGATGGGCTTTCCATTCATGCATGGTTATAATTTTGAGAATGTAGAAGAAATGATAGATAGTCCTTTCTTCAGAATTTTTTATTGGGCTAATATTAACGGACTTTGTTTGTAAGAGAATGTCTCTATAGAAACTAAGACTTTTATCCTTGTGACCATGGACAAAGTGGAAATCTGGAAGGAAATGAGATTTTTCTATTTCAGCAGGATATTTCAAATGACCAAATGGGGGTTCAATATGAAAGAGATTTTTGCTGGGGTTTTTTTTTAAATATGAGGATGATTTTCTGTATTTAGTAATTGCTTGATTGACTAATTATGGATAAAAATGTTTAGTAATTGAGAATGGTTCAAATTAGTTGACCAAAGCTGATTGGTAGTTGGGCCTGATGGACCCAAGTATTGTAATTGATTTTGTCCGGGAGTAGAAGACTCTTATTTAATTTGAGCATTAAGGGTCAATTGTCGAGTCGAAGACTCCCCTTTAATTCTAGTTTTTGAGGCCTGGGACCTAGACCCTATCTTGATTACCCTGTAGGAATTCAAGGGTAAGAAAGTCAAGAATTGAATTATTAATGTCTTGATAAATTTAATATCAAAATCAAATATACTATGAATGGATTGCCATCGAGCAAAAATCTATTCGTAAGTAATATTTCTAACATCTCTTTTTCAAAACATGTATTGCAGATTTATAATCAATTTCCAAGAGAGATTTTTTATTTAGTAAGTCATCTTGAAATTTTTGAATACATAAAACAACAAATAAAATTTCTTTCTTAATTATACTGTAATTTATTTATGATTGAGTCCAAGTTCCAGATGTGAACCTAATAGTTTGCTCTGCTGATTCTAGAGAAATGTTTTGTAATAAGATATCTCCACATCCAAGTTCAGAGGCATCAGTTTAGATAATTTTAAAACAATTATTAATAAGGATGCCAAGACAAGGAAGTGTCTTAACATGAGTTTTAATTTTCTTAATTAAATTTGTATGGACAATTGTCCATGGGGGTATTTTTCTTAACCCTTTCAAAAAGAGGCTTGCAATCAATTCTCAAATTATTGTAAAAATCATATATGTAATTTAATGATCCTAGAAATCTTTGCAATTGGGTTTGTAAAGGATTTCATCAGGAAATTTATCAGCAAATTGTATGACTCGAACAATTGGTGTAATAATGGAATGATATATTTCAAATCTTAGAAATCTAATTTTAGATTGAAATAATCTAATTTATTTACAGAGATAACTAAACTATTTTGTTTTATTATCCTAGCAAAAAATTCAAGGTGCTTCCGATACTATTATATTGATCTAAAGAAAATGAGAACATCATCAAGGTAAACAATTGAGAAATCAGTAAATTGATCAATATTTTCTTTCATTATATTCTGGAATTTACATGGAGCATTTTTAAGACCAAAAGACATTACATTCCACTCGTAATGGCCAAATGAAGTTACAAATGAAGTTTTGTATTTATCATTTTCATTTATCAGGATTTACCAGAATCCAGATTTCATGTCAAACTTAGAGTATACAACAACATCTCCAAGTCTATTCATTAAGTCCATTTTATTTTGTATTGGATATCTTATCCATTACAAAAACAATTGTTAAGGGACTTGTAATTAATTACTATTCGAGGAACTCCTCGTTCAATTTGTTGGCCTTTTGGACATAAAAGGTCGAGCAAGACCAAAGAGATTTGCTCCTTCTAATAATATTTTTATTGAGCAGTTTTGTAATTTCCTTCTTATAGAACTCAAGCATTTCATAACTCATCTGAATTGGTCGTGCCTTTTTGTTGGGATATTCTTTTTATCAAATCCCTTAATATAAGGCATACTGATAGTATGGTGCTTCATGTGCCAGAAATCATTGAGAATGTCAGCATATAATTATTTACAAATTTTTGGTTCAAAGATTTTAATTTGTTTTTTAAGTGTAGGATTTTGAAGTGTTCTTCGATTCTTTTGAATTTCATTTCATCTTGCAAAAAACATAATTTTTTCTCTTTAGAAGAAATTAAATTTACAGGCTTTCCATTCTTTCATGGTTATAATTTAGAGAATGTAGAAGGGATAACAAATGATTGTTCCTTCAGAATTTTTTATTGGGCTAATATTAACGGACTTTGTTTCTAAGAGAATGTCTCTGTAGAAACCTAAACGTTTATCCTTGTGACCAAGGACAAAGTAGAAATCTAGAAAAAAATGAGATTTTTCTATTTCAACAGGATCTTTCAAATGAGCAAATAGGAGCTTAATATGAAGAGAATTTTGCTGGGGTTTTTTTAAAATATGGGGATGATTTTATGTATTTTGTAATTGGTTGATTGACTAATCGTGGATAAAAAAGATTGGTAACTGAGAATGAGTCAAATATGGTTGACTAGGGCTGATTGGTAGTTGGGTATGATGGACCCAAGTATTGTTAATTGGGTTTGTCTGGAAGTAGAAGGCTCTTTTTTTAATTTGGCCCTTAAAGGCCAATTGTCGAGTCAAAGACTCTCATCTAATTCCAACTTTTGAAGCTTAGATCCTAGACCCCATCTTGACTACCCTGTAGGAATTCATGACTAAGGAAGTCAAGAATTGAATTATTAATGCATTAAATAAATTTAATATCAAAATCAAATATACTAAGGATGGACTTCCATCGAGCAAAAATTTGCTTGGAAGCATATTTTTAATATCTTTTTCCAAAACATGTTTTACAGATTTACAGTCAATTTTCAAGAGAAATTTTTTATTTAGTAAGTCATCTTGAAATTTTTGAATACATAAAATAACAGATAAATTTTTTTTCTTAATTGTACTGTAATTTATTTATGATTGAGTCCAAGTTCCAGAGAAACCTAACAATTTGCTCTGTTGATTCTAGAGAAATCTTTTGTAATAAGATATTTCCATATCCAACTTCAGAGGCATCGGTTTGGAAATTTTCAAAATAATTATTAGTAGGGATGCCAAGACAAGGAAGTGTTTTAACATGAGTTTTAATTTTCTTAATTAAATTGGTATGGACAGTGTTCCGGGGGGAGGGATTTTTTCTTAAGTGTTTCAAAAATAGGTTTGCAATCAATTCTGAGATTGTTGTAAAAATCATATATGTATTTCAATGATCCTAGAAATCGTTGCAATTGGGTTTTGTCAAGGATTTCATCAGGAAATTTATTAGCAAATTGTATGACTCGATCAATTGGTTTAATAATGGAATTATATATTTCAAAGCCTAGAAATCTAATCTTAGATTGAAATAATATAATTTTACTTGCAGAGATAACTAAACCATTTTGTATTATTATCCTTGCAAACAATTCAAGGTGCTTCCAATGTTGTTCTATTGATCTAGGAAAAATGAGAACATCATCAATGTAAACAATTGAGAAATCAATAGATTGATTAAATATTTCATTCAATATATTCTGTAATTCACTTGGAGCATTTTTAAGACCATAAGGCATTACATTTCTATCATAATGGCCAAATGGAGTGACAAATGTAGTTTTGTATTTATCATTTTTATTTATTAGGATGTTCCAGAATCAATATTTCATGTCAAACTTAGAGAATGCAACAGCATTTCTAAGTCTGTTGATTAAGTCTCTTTTATTTGGTATTGGATATCTTATCCATTCCAAAACATTGTTAAGGACTTGTAATTAATTACTAATTGGAGAACTCCTCATTCAATTTCGCTGGCCTTTTGGATATAAAAAGCTGAGCAAGAACAATGAGATTTGCTCATTCTAGTAATATGTTTATTGAGCAATTTTACAATTTCCTTCTTACAGAATTCAAGCTTTTATTTTTTTATGTGTTTGAATCTTTTAATTCTTCTATTTTGATTTTAATATTTTTATTTCTTTTTAAAGTTCCTGCAAAGTAACTTTTTTTTCTTTCTTTTAACTTTGTTGAATTTTTTAAGAGTTTGTGAAAGGCTTGCGGTATTATTATTAGACATAGTATTTTCTTTCTTTTGAATTACCTTCCAAAGTCTTTCAAGGTATTCTTGTTTTAATTCAAGATTTTCAATTTTATTAATTAAGTCTAACAAGAGATATTTTTTGTTATTCATTTTTATTTAAAACATTTACAATTTTTTTACAACAACTATCTTTGCACCTCATAAAGATGTTAGGAGAATAACTGTCAGAACTAGAAGAGTTTGATTCGTCAAATTCAGAGGATTCAAATTCGCCTAAATCTTCATTACTACTTTCATAGTAATATATTGTTTCTATTATTCTAAACAATTCTTATTTTTTTATCAGATATTTTTAATTGATTAATTTTATTTTCTACTTGAGAAGTGTTGGAAAAATAAAAAAATGACCATTCTAGCCACATTTAAAACACTTAGTTTTACTTTCATCAACAAATTTTTTATTGAATTTTATTTTTGAATAATTTTTATTCTTGGAAAAGTATTTGTCAAAAATTTTTTTTTTTTGTTTTTGTGAATTTTTTTCCTATAATGTTTTTGAACTCTTCTAGTATTTAAATTGGAATTTTTCCAATTCCTTTGGGAATGAGAAATACCGAGTAATCCATATTGCTCTCAAAAATTTCATAATTCGTATTTGGCAGTTTTCTTTTCGTTTTTAATTTGTTTATTATTTTTCATGGCTATACACATGTTAGATCTTCTTTTTGTATTGTCGTGATAATTGTACCACCTGTGAGATTATTATAGTATATTTCCCAGATCATGACTAAAGATTGTTCTAATTTTGTTGGCAAACAAATTGGGTAAGCCATTTATGAATTTTTCTTTCCAAAATGGCTGATTACTATCATCCCAAGACATTACTCTCGACAAAAATAGATTTTTGTACAAGTCAAAATCACTTAGGGTAGGACACCTAAGATTGGTTAATTGGTCATGGATATGCGAAGTGACATTACTTGGCATCCTAATGAAATGTTCAATTATTAGGTAGAAAAGGGTATTAATGGCATCATGTATTATTTATTGATCCTCTCCAAGGATTGGGGTTCCTTCAGCATCAATCTATATCGCTGTAAGGATGGTACTTTTAGATTCTTCATTGAGGTGGTTTTCCCACCAGGAATGAAGCATTCCAATAAATCTTGTGACTAAAAGCTTTATTACCTCATTGTGAGGCAAATTGTGTGTGGTGGTGTAACTGTTGGCTACCATAGCCATGTTCTATAATTTGTGGAAGACTTCCTGTTTCGAAAGCCCATCAATATTCTATTCATATATTTTTTTGCAGAAACAGAAAATTGATTAACTAAAGAAGATTCAGTAATTTGAATATTGGGAGGAATAGGATGTTTATGCCATTTCCTTTCTAATTTATTAATTTTTTAATGCTTCTTCAATATTGTGAATGCTTGAAGATTCATGGATTATGGATGAATCATAAGTGGATTCTTCCTAAGGCTTTCTGAATCAGAATTACTCTCTTGGTTAATAACCTTAACAGAAAAAGATGATTCAATAGATTTATTCTTCAATTCTTGAAGCATCTTATCAATCTTTTTATTGAGGGGAAAAATATTTAAAGCAGTTTTATCTGAAAGATTATTCAAAGAGTTTTTTTTCAGAGATTCATTAGGTTTAGGCTCATGAAGATCATCAACCTTATTCACAATTTTATCTAATTGTTTTTCTATTGTTATTAACTCTGATTAGTGTAATTAAGTTGTTCAACAACTATTTTATTGGGTTCTTCTTCCTTTAAAATATTAAATAGAGAAGCAGTGATTAAAGAATTTTTATGATTAGTTATAATTTTTTCAGGTGGGGGATGGCTAGCAGCTACCACACCGGAGTCTCCTTGACCCATTTGGTTTTAAAAATTACATTAATATTTTTTTTATAAATATCCTCAATATAATCAAGGAAAAACATATCAACTCTAAATTCTTGCATGAACGTCTTCCATTCGGTAATAATGATTTTTCTTTGGTTCTTCTTCCTTTGAAATTTTAAAAAGAGAAGCAGTGATTAAAGAATTTGAGATAGCTAGCAGTGACCACACTGGAGTCTTCCTTGATCGATTTGGTCTTGAAATTACTTTAATATTCTTTTCCTAAATATTCACGACATAATCAAGGAAAAACATATCAACTCTAAATTCTTACATGAATGCTTATCATTCAGCAAGGTTGATTTTCCTTTGATCTATATTATATATCTCTCTGAACTTATTGTGTCTATTGAGATTGGTTGGGTAATTCATGTGTTGGGTTAAACTCTCCCTATCAGGTTTGTATTCTTGGCTTAAGGTGCCTAAATTAAAAACTAAAAGTTGGGGATTTACAGTAGGCAAGACTCCTTGGAAATCAGATTCAGTTGGTGATTCAGCTTCGTCAGATTGTTCAGTCTTACTATCAAAGATTGGCTGACTGACAAAATTTGAGGGTATGCCTTTAAGTCTTAAATTTTTTTTAGTTCTTATTCTAATTGTTGAATCCTGAGATCTCGACGATTATTAACAGATGATCCAGAAAAGGAATTCCTAGGAGTACTAGAGTGGTGAAACTCTCTAATTTGAGGATAAGAACTAAAAAATTAGAAATTAATTTTAACAGTACCATCTATGTACTACTGGATATAATCAATATTTTCAATTATTTTGACATGATGTTGAGGCTTGAAGGAAGCAACAAACCATGTTGGTTTATAAATTTTTTTTATTAGTGATTTTGGGTGTATTCCATACCCTATGATCAACATGATCTTCTATTAAACAGCCAAAATGTTCTTCATTAATTATGTTTGATCTCGTATTTATTATAGACATAGTGCTAGTAGAAGAATTACTTCTAAATAATCTCCTCATGACTCAAGATAACTAAATTATTCTTATGATTGAAGATTTTATCATGTATTTTGATTTTCAAACCTGTTATGGCTTTTACAACCTCCAATGAAGTCGACTCTTCTCATTTTTGTATCAAAGCCAAACCTGGTAGGGTATTTACTATTCTTGATTAATTTTCTTAATTATTGTTGACCACCTAAATGGATGGTATATTGTTGCTATTATTACTTAATTTCTTCTTTGAATAGTTATTTTTATTTAATCTGACCCTCCGCCCATATGGCTAGTTATTTTTATAATTGATTATTTTTTTATAATCTCTATTTTTCTAATTTATGAATCTGACGTATCAGTTTCTATTTGATTTACTTCATGCACCTCAATAAGACATCTTAGATATGTAAATCCTGAGGGTAGGGTAGTTGTAGAGGCAAAGGAGAGAAGAGTCAACTTCATAAGAGGTTGTAGAAGTCAAAGAAGGTTTGAGAATCAAAATACATGATGAAATTTTTCATCATAAGAATAATTTAGTTATATTGAGTAATGAGTATATTATTTAGAAGTATTCTTCTTGTAATAATATGTCTACAATAAATACAACACTAGACATAATTAATGAAAAATATTTTGAATACTTAGCAGATGATCAAGTTTTCCTAAGGTATGGAATATATCCAAAATCACTGGTAAATAAATTTATAAATCAACATGGTCTCTTACTTCCTTCAAGCCTCAGCACATGTAAAAATAATTGAAAAAATATATACTCTTGAGAAAGAGCATGAAACTTGCCAATTACTTTCGCATAAAGCAATTAAACATCACATTGAAGAATTATATAATTTCCTTCACTTTCGTTTACTCTAGATTGGAGTTAAATCAGTCACAAGGAGAGACTTAAATACCTCTGTCTTGTTAGCCTTGCATGATGCAAGATTTATTAATTTTAATGATAGTATTTTAGGATTAATTGAATCCTCACATTGTAATGGTCCAAATCATTTTGATTGTTTTTTATATTTGTCTATTAATTTAATAGATCCTCAGATTCCTAAATCCTTAACTTTGAATATCAAAACTAGTGGTTACCAAATCCTTGAAGGTGCCTAACCCCGAGCTTTGATTTTTAGAATTCATTATAAAGTAACCAAAACCAATATGAATTTTTAATCCATCAATAGGAGTCCAAAAAATCAAACCATGTTCATTCAATCTAGCCAAAGTAATGCAAATAATAGAATTCCTAAAACCATTAGGTGGTTTGATATTACTTTGCCTACAAATTGACTTTTAACCAATGAAAGCCAAACCACTCCAATTTCATGCACCATTGAAGATAGTGATTATATCCAGCAGTACATTGATGGTACTATTAAAATTAAATTCCAATCTACCACTTCTAATCCTCAACTTAAGGAGTTTTGCTAGAATCCACTGTCAATAATAGTCAAAATCTTAGAATCCATCAACTGGAAAAAGAATTAAAATATTAAAAAAAACTAAGACTTAAAGGTATAGTCATAAATTCTCAAGTTAGTCAATCAATCTTTGATAACAATATTGAACATTCTGACGAAATTGAATCACCAACTGAATCTGATTTCCAAGGTGCCTTACTCTTGTCAATCCTTAGCTCTTAGTTTTAAATTTAGGCACCTTAAGCCAATAATACAAGCTTGATTGGGAGAGTCTAACCCAATACATGAATGACCCAGTCAATCTCAATAGATGAAATAGGTTCAGAGAGACATATAATATAGATCAAAGAAAATTATTCTTGCTAAATGGAAGGCGTTCATGCAAGAATTTTGAGTTGATATGTTTTTTCTTGATTATATCGAGGAAATTTATGAAAAGAATATTAAAGTAACTTTCAAGACCAAAAAGGTCAAGGAAGACTCTAGTGTGGTGGCTGCTAGTCATGCTCCACCTAAGAAAATTATAATTGATCATAAAAATTCTTTAATTATTGCTTCTCCTTTTAAGATTTTAAAGGAATAAGAACTCAATAAAAAGATGTTGAAAAACTTAATTACACTAATTAAAGTTTAATAACATTAGGAAAACAATTAGATAAAATTGACAATAAGGTTGATTATCTTCGTGAGCCTAAACCTAATGAATCTCTGAAAGAAACTCCTTTAATAAATGTTTCAAATAAAATTTCTTTGAATATTGTTCCCCTCAATAAAAAGATTGATAAAATGCTTCAAGAATCGAAGAATAAATATGTTGAGTCATCTTTTTTGTAAGGTTATTAACCAAGACAGTAGTTTTAAATCAAAAAGTCATAGGTCATATTCCACTTATGAATCATTCATGAATCTTCAAACATTCTTAATATTGAAGAAACATTTAAAAATTTAGAAGTTAATAAACTGGAAGGGAAGTGACATAAAACGCTTATTCCTCCAAACATTCAAATTATTGAATCTTTTTTAGTTAACCAATTCTTTGTTTCTGCAAAAACATTATATGAATAGAATATTGATGATCTTTCTGAATAGCAAGTTTTCAACAAATTACGGCACATGGCTATGGTAGCCTACAGTTACATTACCTCCCACAATTTTTGTCACAATGAATTAATAAAGCTTTTAGCTATAGGATTCGCAAGAATGATTCATTCCTGGCAGAAAAACATCTCACTGAAGAATCTAAAAATGTCATCTTTTCAGCAATAAAGATTGATGCTGAAGGAACCCCAATTATTGGAGAATATCAAGAAACCATGCTTGATGCCATCAATATGCTTCTTAACATAATAATCGAACATTTCTTTGGAACGCCAAGTAATGTTACTTCGCGTCTCCATGACCAATTAACCAATCTTAGGTGTCCTACCCTAAGTGATTTTGACTAGTACAAAAAAATATTTTTGTCCAGACTAATGTCTAGGGATGATAATAATCAACCATTTTGGAAGAAAAAATTCATAAATGGCTTAGCAAATTTGTTTGCCCACAAAATTAGAACAATCTTTACCGATGACCTAGGAAATATAGATTATAATAGTCTCACCTACGGTACAATTATCACTACAATATAGAAAAAAGGTCTAAGAATGTGTATAGACATGAAAATTAATAAACAAATTAAAAAGGAAAAGAAAGCTGCTAAATATGAATTAGATAATTTCAGTGATCAATACGAATTACATGCTATCGTTTCTTCCCAAATGAATAGAAAAAATTCCAATTGAAATCTTAGAAGGGTTTACGAACCTTATAGGAAAAAATACAACAAACAGAAAAAAAAATTTGATAAATACTTCTCTAAGAATAAAAATGATTCAGTTAAAAAATTCAATAATTTTTTTTATAAAAGTAAAATTAAGTATTTTAAATTTAGCCAGAATGGTCATTTTTTCAATACTTGACAAGAAAAAAATAAATATAATCAATTAAAAATATCTTAAGAAGATAAACAAGAATTGTTTAGAATTATAGGAACCATAAATTATTATGAAAGTGGTAGTGAACATTTGGGAGAATTTGAATCCCCTAAATCTAACGAATCAAAATTTTAATTTTCTGACAGTGATTCTCCTAACATCTCTATGAGGTGTAGGGATAGCTGTTGTAAACAAATATTAATATTTTAAATAAAATTGAAGAACAAGAAAATCTCTCGTTAGATTCAATTAGTAGAATTGAAAAACTTGAACTAAAAGAAGAATATCTTGAGAGACTTAGGAAAGTAATTAAAAAAAACTAAGTCTAATAATAGTACCGCAAGCCTTTCACAAACTCTTAAAAAATTCAACAAAATTAAAGGAAAGAAAAAGAAATTACTTTACAGGAGCTTCAAAGGGAAATAAAAAATATTAAAATAAAAATAAAAAATAAAAGATTCAAACACATAAATAATAAAAGAATTAAATCTCCTTAAAACATAAAATTTAATCAAAAATCTTGAATCCAGTCAACTAGGAGAACCTAGTAAATCCCTAATTTTTTATAATGAGATTGAAAGATTTATTGTCAACAATAAAGATGATGTTAACTTCATCCAAATCTTTAATCACGTTAAACTCAAAAAATGGCACATAATGGTCCGAATAATAATTCAAGATTTTGCCTTCAGTTCAATGGATCGTATTGATTCAGGAGCTGATTTGAATTGTATACAAGAATGACTCGTTCCTACCAACTACTTCAAGATGACAAAAGAATCTTTACCTTATGCCAATGGTACTCGAATCCATATCAATTATGAAATCCCCGAGATTCATATTTGTCAAGATAATATATGTTTTAAAACATCATTTGTCTTAATAAATGACCGACAAAATTATTTTGAGTTTACCATTCATTTCTCTGTTGTATCCTTTTACAATAGAGCATGATGGAATAATTACTTATCCAATGAATAAATCTGTCAAATTCAAATTTCTTTCTTTTTCTGACAATGAGAAATTGAAAACCTTAAAACAAAATTTTATCTTTAAAACTATAAATTTAATTTCTTGTAAAGAAAAATAATTATGTTTTCTGCAAGACAATAAAACACAAAAGAATTGAAGAACAACTTCAAAATCGTTCTATTCAAAAATAAATTAAAATCTTTAGAAAGAAAATTTGTATAAAATTTTTTTACTGACATTCCCAATACCTCTTTGCAAATTCAGACAAATGGAATTCATAAATACAAAATTACATTTGATCGTTATAAATGGAAAGTAATGCCATTTGGTCTTAAAAATGCTCCAAGTGAATTCCATAATACAATAAATGAAATTTTCAACCAATTCACTAATTTCTCAATTGTTTGCATTAGTGATATTCTTATTTTCACATACTTTATTGAACAAAACTGGAAACACCTTGAATTGATTGCTAGGATAATAAAGCAAAATGGTTTAGTTACCTTTGCAAGAAGAATCAAATTGTTTCAATCTAAAAATAGATTTCTAGGACTTGAAATTTATTATTCCATTATTAAGGTAATTAATAATATCAGACAATTACTTTATTAAATAAAGAATTTAGTTTAAAACTTGATTGAAAATCTACAAAACATGTTTTAGAAAAAAAAGGACACTGCTTCTAAACAAAATTTTGCCAGGTAACAGTCATTTTTTAGCTATCTTAATTTCGATATTTAATTTATTTAAGGTATTAATTCAATTCCTAACTTCCTTACTTGTAAATTTTTAAAACTCATAATACTCAATCAAAATTCATTTAAAATAAAAAAAAATCAATGGTAGGGCAGCCGTTTTTTGTTCAAAAATCTCATTCATTAATTATGGTCATAATGGATTTGAATATCTAAGAAATGCATGGATTGATGAATTAGGTAAAATTTTAGAAGAAGTTAGGTTGAAGTATGACTTCAATGCAGCACTCATTCAATGGTATGAGAAATGTGAAAAAATATGTTTTCACAAGGATAATGAAACTTGTTAAGATAATAGAAAAATTCTAAGTGTGAAACTTTTAGGACAAACAATTTTATTAAATTTTCAGACAAAACAATCAAAGAATTTTTTATACTGGAAGAAACTTTTATTATCATGCCTAACGAATTTTAAAAAAGTTATAGGCATGCTGTGGAATCTTTAACGAAAAGAATCAGTATAACTTTCAGAAATCATATGAGAATGATGAATGCTTCGATTATAAAAGAGTCTCCGACTCTACAACTGACCCTTAAGGCCCAAATTGAAGAAGAGTCTTCTATTCTTAACCAACCCTAGTTAATAATACTTGGGTCCATCAGACCCAATTACCAATCGGCCCTGATCAACCAATTTGACTCATTCTTAATTACCCAACCTTTTAATGCCCAATTATTCAATCAACCAATTACAAAATGTAAAAAATCATCCTCTTATTTTCAAAAAATGCCCAGCAAAAATCTCTTTTATATTGAGCCTCCATTTGCTCATTTGAAAGATCCTGCCCTAATTACCAAAGCCCATTTCATTCCTAAATTCTATTATGTCCCTGGACACAATGACAAAAATCTCAATTTCTACAGAAACATTCTCTTAGAATAAAAATTCATAAGTATTAGCCTAATCAAATGTTCTGAAGGAAAGATCCTCTATCATTCCTTCTACATTCTCAAAATCATAACCGTGGAGGATTGTAAATTCCATCATTCACCTTTCAAAATACTTTCAAATAAAAAATAATACTACTATTTTGATTATATTGATGTTTGGCACATGATTTTCCTGCATCAAAATAGTGATATTTCCCACTCATGGTTTTTAAATTTTGATAAAAACTTTAAAACTAGTTTTTCAAATTGGTTTTTAAGATGGTGGTCCATTCATGGTCATGTCTTAAAAAAATTTCCAATTAATTTACAACAATAATTTAATTTATTTTTAAAGGTTTACAAGCTGTCATCAATTGAGACCTCATTTCTCCAAATACTTTATTTTTCAAATACAAAATACCTTGGATCCTAAAGTGGCAATACTAAATTGAAAATGAAATCCTCACCAGACAATATTATGTCAAATGGTGGGATAAATTTAATACCTAGAAAATAATTGCCCCCATCAACCATGATTTTGCAAATGTCCATCCTCGCCTAAAATTGCAAACCATTTTACCCATGCTCCATTAAAAATTAACGAGCCTATTAACCCAAATCCATAAATTAAATCATCCGGTCCAAATCCATCCAAAAAATCCAGACCCAAATCCAAACCTCTTCAAAGGAAAAATTAAAAGCCATACCTAAATCCAAATTGAAGCAAGAATTAATACAAAAAATGCTTCACCTTTTAGACAATAATAATTAAGACTCTAAATCGTCTGTAGCATCAAGACACTCAATTAAACCAAATATCCAAATAGGCCAATCATCAAAGGCTTCCCCTTAGTGATTGAAGGACCAAAATACATAAAAGGGTCGCTTCCTACCTTAAATATGATGCATTTCAAGACTATCATGACCTGTTTGATGACATTAATCTGAGTAATGATGAATAAATAAAAATAATTGACTTTTGGCAAAATGTCGCTGGTGAAATAATAAAAAAACAAGAAATTTGAGATAATAAGTCCAAATATCATGATAGCTCTCCAAGCATAATGCAACGGCTATGATGACTTCTCGAACATAAATCAACAATCAAAGCACAATATCCAAGATAGCAATTATCAAAGGATGAAAGCAATGACTCTCCACTATACAACAATAGTCACAATGACTTCAAAAACAACAATTATGACTTCCAAGAATGAAGACATAAAGGCCAAGATAATAATTATCGATAAATCTTTGTAATTTGTCTTTTCTGCAATTATTATACTAGCTGTCAAATAATTAGGAAACTATTTTTCCTTTTACTTTAATCAATCAAAAGTATAAACGTAGAATGTTTTTACTTTTGTAGAAAAGAATAGTGCAAGTAAGTGATGGGTTTCTGGTGCACTACATTTTCCATGCCAATAAATAGACTACCCTCTCCCATTTGTTCCCCAGAACTGGTTTTTCACTCTTAACAATTTTGAGAGAACTTGTTTTGAAAACAAAAAAATCTTTCTTCCTCATCTTTTATAATCTCTTTTTCTTTTTCTTCAACATTAATTAGTGAGCGGGAGTACTAATTAATCATTATCAATTAATTTTCTTCAATACTTGTAAGTTTTAATCTTACTTCAGGAAAAAATGTTACTTGTTTCCATACCATGTCTTTAATTACTTAAATTATACACAATCCTTCCTATTTTGGTATCAGAGTTAAACCTGTTAGAATATTTACTATTCTTAATTAATCTGCTTAATTATTGTTTTTCACTGCCCATGTGGCTGGTATATTGTTGCTATTGTTGCTTAATTTCTTATTATAATAATTATTTTTATTTAATCTGACTCTCCATCCAAGTGACTGGTTATTTCCTTGTGTGTGGTTTAACTCCAGTCTGGACTAAACTAAAGTGAAGGAAATTATATCATTCTTCAATGTAATATTTAATTGCACTAGGGGAAAGTAATTGGCAAGTTTCATACTCTTTCCTAAGAGTATCTATTTTTTTCAATTATTTTTACATGATGTTGAGGCTTGAAGGAAGCAACAGAGCATTTGGATTTATAAATTTCTTTACTAGTGATTTTAGGTATATTACATACCCTATGATCTACTTGATCATCTGCTAAGTATTCAAAATATTCTTCATTAAATATGTCTGGTATTGTATTTATTGTACATATATTACTACAAGAAGAATTACTTCTAACTACTATACTCATTGCTCAAAATAACTAAATTATTCTTATGATTGAAAATATCATCATGTATTTTGATTCTCAAACATGCTCTGACTTTTACAACCTCCTATAAAGTCGACTCTTCTCCTCTAACTACCCTACTCTCAGGATTTATGTATCTAAGAGGTCTTATTGGGATGCCTGAATTAAACCAAATAGAAACTTATTCGTCAGATTCACAGATTAGAAAAACAAATATTACAGAGAAATAATCAATTATGAAAATAATCAGCCACTTAGGTGGAGAGTCGAATTAAATAAAAATAATTATTCGAAAAAGCAATTAAGCAACAATAGCAACAATATACCAGCCACTTGGGTGGTGAAGAACAATAATTAAGTAGATTAATTAAGAATAGTAAATACCCTACCAAGTTTGGATCTGATACTAAAAGACATGAAATTGCATATAATATAAGTAATTAAAGACTGGGTATAGAAACAAGTAAAATTCTTATTTGATGTAAGTTTTAATCTTACTCAATAAATAGTAAATTTGTTATTTAATGTAAGATTTAAAACTTAAAAGATTGAAGAAAATTAATTGGCAATGATTACTTAAATTATACGCAATTCCGCCTCTTTTGGTAGATTAATTAAGATTAAAGAACTTATTGTCAACAATCAAAATGACGATAACTTCATAAAAACCCTTATAATTAATTATGTATGGTATTGTATTATTCAAAATAGTTAATGAAGAACATTAATTAATGAAGAATTTGAATTAACTGTTGCTATCAGTTTCAATTTTCTTTTGGTATCAGAGTCAAACTCGGTAGGGTATTTTATTATTTAAATTAATATCTGCATAATTATTATTCTTCACTGTCCAAGTAACCGGTATATTGTTGCTATTGTTGCTTAATTGCTCCTTTGAATAATTTTTTTTATTTAATCCATTTCTCTGTCCAAGTGGCTAGTTATTTTTGTAATTGATTATTTCTCTATAATCTTTGATTTTTAATCTATGAATATAACGTATCAGTTTCTATTTAATTTACTTCTGGCACCCCAATAAGATCTTTTAGATTCGTAAATCCTGAGGGTACGGTAGTTGTAAAAGTAAAGGGGAGAAGAGTCGACTTCATAGGAAGTTGTAAAAGTCATAACATATTTGAAAATCAAAATGCATGATGAAATTTTAAATGATAAGAATAATTTAGTTATCTTAAGTTATAAGTAGGTTATTTAGAAGTAATTCTTCTACAAGCAATAGGTTTACAATAAATACAATACCAGACATAATTAATGAAGAATATTCTGAATATTTAGCAGATGAACATGTAGATCATAGGGAATCGAATATACCCAAAACCCTAATAAATTTATAAATCAACATGGTCTGTTGCTTCCTTCAAGCCTCAACATCATGTTAAAACAATTAAAGATATTGATTTATCCAGCAGTAAATGGATGGTACTGTTAAAATTAATTTCCAATCTTCCAATTTTTATCTTCAAATTAGGGAGTTTAGTTAGTCTAGTACTCTTGGGAATTTCTTTTCTGAATCATCTGTTAATAATGATCAAGATCTTAGGATTCAACAATTAGAACAAGAATTAGAAAATTTAAATAAAAATTTAAGACTTAAAAGCATAGCCACAAATTCTCAAGTCAGACAGTCAATCTTTGATAGTAAGACTAGAAAATCTGACGAAGCTGAATCACCAACTGAATCTGATTTCCAAGGAGCTATTAAGGCCTAAATTAAATAGGAGTCTTATACTCTTAACCAAGCCGAATTAACAATAGAAAGGTCCATCAAACTCAATTATCAATCAATCTTGATCAACCAATTTGACTCATTCTCAATTACCCAACCTTTTAATGCCCAATCATTCAATTAACCAATTACGTGAGAGCTTGTAAACTTTTAAAAATAAATTAAAATATTGTTGTAAATCAATTGAAAAATTTCTAGGACAGGACCATGAATGGACACAATCTTAAGAACCAATTCGAAAAACTAGTTTTGAAATTTATATCAAAATTTATAAACCATTAGTGGGAAATATCACTATTTTGATGCAGGAAATCATGTGCCAAGCACAATATAGTCAAAATAATTGTATTATTTTTTATTTGAAAGTATTTTGAAATTTAATTAATGGACTTTCCACTCCTCCATGGTCATGATTCTGAGAATATAGAAGGAATGATAGATGATCTTTCTTTCAGAACTTTTGATTGGGCTAATACTTATGACCTTTGTTTCTAAGAGAATGTTTCTGTAAAAACTGAGATTTTTGTCATTGTATCCTGGGACATAATGGAATGTAGGAATGAAATAGGTTTTGGCAATTTGTGAAGGATCCTTCGAATGAACAAATGGAGGCTCAATATGAAAGAGATTTTTGCTAGGCATTTTTTGAAAATAAGAGGATGATTTTTTGCATTTTGTAACTAGTTGATTGAATTATTGGGCATTAAAAGGTTAAGTAATTAAGAATGGGTCGAATTGGTTGATCATAGTCGATTGGTAATTGGGTCTGATAGACCCAAGTACTATTAGTTGGGCTTGGTTAGGAGTAGAAGACTCCTATTTAATTTGGGCTTTAAGAGCCAATTGTGGAGTCGAAGACTCCCATTTGATTCCATCTTTTGAGACATGAGGCCTAGTCCCCATCTTGACTATCCTACGGGAATTCACGATAATACCTTGAATAAATTCAATATCAAAATCAAATATACTAAGAATGGACTGTCATCGAGCAAAAATCTGCTTGGAAGCAATATTTTTAACATCTCTTTTCAAAACATGTTTTGCAGATTTACAGTCAATTTTCAAGAGAAATTTTTTATTTAGTAAGTCATCTTGAAATTTTTGAATACATAAAATGATAGATAAATTTTCTTTCTTAATTGTACTGTAATTTATTTATGATTGAGTCCAAGTTCTAGATGTGAACCTAACAATTTGCTTTAGTGATTCTGGAGAACTTTTTTGTAATAAGATACCTCTATATCCAAGTTCAGAGGCATCAATATGAATAATTTAAAAAGAATTATTGGTAGGGATGCTAGGACAAGGAAGTGTCTTAACATGAGTTTTAATTTTTTTTAATTAAATTGGTATGGATAGTTGTCCATGGGGGTGATTTATCTTAAGCCTTTCAAAAAGAGGCTTGTAATCAATTCTATAATTGTTGTAAAGTTCAGATATGTAATTAAATAATCCTAGAATCTTTGCAATTGCGTTTTGTCAAGGATTTCAACAAGAAATTTATTAGCAAATTGTATGACTCAATCAATTAGTTTAATAATGGAATGATATATTTCAAATCCTAGAAATCTGATCTTTGATTGAAATAATCTAATTTTACTTGCAGAGACAACTAAACCATTTTATTTTATTATCATAGCAAACAATTCAAGGTCCTTCCAATGATTTTCTATTGATCTAGATAAAATGATAGATAATCAATGTAAATAATTAAGAAATAAGTAAATTGGTCAAAGATTTCATTCATTATATTCTGAAATTAACCTGGAGCATTTTTAAGGTCAAAAAGGCATTAAATTACACTTGTAATGGCCAAACAGAGTTACAAATGCAGTTTTGTATTTATCATTTCCATTTATCTGGATTTGTCAGAATCCAGATTTCATGTCAAACTTTGAGAATACAACATCATTTCCAAGTTTGTTGATCAAGTCCCTTTTATTTGGTATTGGATACATTATCCATTCCAAAACATTGTTAAGAGACTTGTAATTTATTACTAATTGAGGAACCCTGGCCTCGTTCAATTTCGCTGACCTGTTGGACATAAAAGGCCAAGCAAGACCAATGAGATTTGCTCATTCTAATAATATTTTTATTCAGTAGTTCTGCAATTTCCTTTTTAGAGAATTCAAGCATTTCAAAATTCATCTGAATTGGTCGTGCCTTTATTGGGATATTCTTTTCATCAAAATTCCTTAATGCAAGGCAGACTGATAGTATGGTGCTTCTTGTACCAGAAAGCATTGGAATTTTAACAAATAATTCTTTACAAATTTTTGTTCGAAGATTTTTTGTTTTCTAAGAGCGGGATTTTGAAGTTATTCTTCAATTCTTTTGTATTTCATTTCATCTTGCAAAAAACATATTTTTTTCTCTTTACAAGAAATTAAATTTACAATTTTAAAAACAGAATTTTATTTTACAATTTTCAATTTCTCATTGTGAGAGAAAGAAAGAAATTTTGATTTGATAGATTTATCCATGGGATAAGTAATTATCCCATCATGCTCTGTTGTTAAAGGATACAACAGAGAAATGATGGTAAACTCAAAATAATTTTGTATGTCATATTTTCTACTGAAATAAATGATGTTATAAAACATACATTGTCTTGGTAAATATGAACCTTGAGAATTTCATAATTGATATGTATTCTAGTACCATTATAGAGGACATATTATTTTATCTTCTTGAAGTACTTGGTAGGACCTAGTCATTCTTGCTTGTAATTCAAATCAGCTACTAAATCAATAAGAGTCATTGAAGTGAAATAAAAATCTTGGATTATTATTCTAATCATTATGTGCCATTTTTTAATTTTTATGTGATTAAAGATTTTGATGAAGTTACCATCATGTTGATTGTTTTCAATAGGTTCTTCAACCTCATTATCAGAAATTGAGGATTTACTAGGTTCTCCTAATTCACTAGATTCATGATTTTTAGTTAAATTTTCTATATTTAAGAGATTTAATTCTTTTATTATTTCTGTGTTTGAATTTTTTAATTCTTTTATTTCGATTTTAATATATTTTATTTCTTTTTGAAGTTCATGTAAAGTAACTTCTTTTTCATTTCCTTTAACTTTGTTGAATTTTTCAAGAGTTTGAAAAAGGCTTGCCGTATTAATATTAGACTTAGTATTTTCTTTCTTTTGAATTACCTTCTTAAGTCTTTCAAGATATTCTTATTTTAATTTAGGATTTTCAATTTTATTGATTAAGTCTAACAAGAGATCTTCTTATTGTTCATTTTTATTTAAAACATTTACAATTTTTTTACAACAATTATCCATACACCCCATAGATATGTTTGGAGAATCACCATTGGAACTTGAAGAGTTTGATTCATTAGATTCAGAAGATTCAAATTCTCTTAAATCTTCATTACTACTTTCATAGTAATCTATTGTCTCTATTACTCTAAATAATTTTTGTTTTTCTTCCTCGGAAATTTTTAATTGATTGATTTTATTTTTGACTTGAGAAGTGTTGGAGAAATGACAATTCTTGCCACATTTAAAACACTTAATTTTACTTTTATCATCAAATTTTTTTATTGAATTTTCTTTTTGAATAACTTTTATTCTAGGAAAAGTATTTGTCAAAATTTTTATTTTTATTTTTGTGAATTTTTCTCCTATAAGGTTTGTAAACCCTTCTAGGATTTAAATTGGAATGTTTCATATTCTTTTGAGGAGGAGCATTTGGCACTAAGTCATTATTGCCTAATTCCTATTTCACAGTGAGTTCTTATTAATATAGGCTCCCCCAGCGGTCCCAACGGGGGACAAAGAGAGTATAGTCAGTCAAATATAGTTTTAGTGAATTCCTCTATCTATATTTTCTATTTATTATGTTGTTATTGATAATGATTATCAAAATGATTTAATAGAGACTTTATATAATCAATATAGAATGAATATCAATGAATAGAATAGCCATTATTAACAAATAATTCCATAACCATAAAGAAATTATTTTTTTGAATAAAATGAAATTTCTAATTAATTTGTTATTATTTGATAGTTCTAATTTTCAAAAATGATTTCATTTCGAATTTTTTAATATGTTCATTAATTTGCAAGTCTACACACATTCTTGGACCTTTTTGTATTATGGTGATAATTGTACCATATTTGGTTAAGCCATTTATGATTTTTTTTCTTTCCAAAATAGTGGATTACCATCATCCCTAGACATTACTCTGGACAAAAATATATTTTTGTACCAGTCAAAATCACTTAGGGTAGTACACCTAAGATTAATTGGTCATGGATACGCGAAGTGACATTACTTGGCGTCCTAATGAAATGTTCAATTATTATGTAGAAAAGGGTATTAATGGCATCAGACATTGTTTCCAGATCCTCTCCAAGGATTGGGGTTCCTTCAACATCAATCTTTATCACTGTAAGGATGGTATTTTTTTTATTCTTCAGTGAGGTGCTTTTCCCACCAGGAATGAAGCTTTCATGTGAATCCTCTCACTAAAAGTTTTATTACCTCATTGTGAGGAAAATTATGTGTGGTGATGTAACTGTTGGCTACCATAGCCAAGTGTTATAATTTGTAAAGGACTTCATGTTCTAAAATCCCATCAATATTCCATTCATATAATTTTTCTGCAGAGACAGAAAATTGATAAAACTAAAGAAGTTTCAGTAATTTGAATGTCTGGAGGAATAGGCCTTTTATGCCACTTCCATTTCAATTTATTAATTTCTAAAATTTTAAATATTTCTTCAATATTATGAATGTTTGAAGATTTATGAATTATGGATGATTCATAGATGAAATCTGGCCTATGGCTTTCTAATTCAGAATTATTGCCTTGGTTAATTACCTTAACAGAAGAGGATAACTCAATAGATTTATTTTTCAATTCTTGAAGTATTTTATCAATATTTTTATTCGGGGGAACAATATTCAAAGTAGTTTTAACTGACAGATTTATTAAAGGGATTTCTTTCAGAGATTCATTATGTTTAGATTTATGAGGATCATCAAACTTATTTTTAATTTTATTTAATTGTGTTTCCTATTGTTAATGAACTTTGATTAGCGTATTTTAGTTGTTCAACAACCTTTTTATTTGGTTCTTCTTCTTTTGAAATCTTAAAAGGAGAAGTAGTGATTAAAGATTTTTTATAATTAATTATAATTTTCTCGGGTGGGGGATGGCTAGCAGACACCACACTAGAGTCTTCGTTGACCCATTTGGTCTTGAAAATTACTTTAATATTCTTTTCATAAATATCCTCGATATAATCAAGAAAAAATATATCAACTTGAAATTCTTGCATGAACGCCTTCCATTTAGCAAGGATAATTTTCTTTGATCCATATTGTATGTCTCTCTAAACGTATTGCATTTATTGAGATTGACTGGATCATTCATGTGTTGGGTTAGACCCTCCTCATCAGGTTTTTATTATTGGCTTAGGGAGCCTAAATTTAAAACTAAGAGTTGAGGATTGATAGGAGGCAAGGCTCTTTGAAAACCAGATTCAGTTGATGATTCTACTTTGCCAGATTGTTTAGTCTTATCATCAAATATTGGCTGACTGACTTGAAAATTTGTGGCTATGCCTTTAAGTCATAAATTTTTATTTTTTATTTTTTTAATGCTTGTTCCAATAGATGGATTCTAAGATTTTGACTATTATTGACAGTAGATTCAGAAAAGGAATTTCCATGAGTGCTAGACTGGCTAAGCTCTCTAATTTGAGGATAAGAACTGAAAGATTAGAAATTAATTTTAACAATATCGTCCATGTACTGTTGGATATAATCAATATCTTCAATTGGGCATTGAATTGGAGTGAGTTGGCTTTGATTGGTTATAAGCCAATTTGTATGCAAAGTAATATCAGACCACCTAATGGTTTTAGAAACTCTAATATTTCCATTACTTTGGCTAGATTGAATCAACAGTGTTTGATTTTTTGAACTTCTATTGGTGACTTGAAAATCCATATTGGTTTTGGTTACTTTATAATGAATTCCAAACATCAAAGCTAGGGGTTGGGTACCTTCAAAGATTTAATAACCACTAGTTTTGATATTTAAAGTTAGGGATCTAAGAATATGGGGATCTGTTAAGCTAACATAAAAATATGGAAAACAATCAAAATGGATTTGACCATTACAAAGTGAGGATTCAATTAATCCTAAAATATTATCATTAAAATTTATAAATCTTGCATCACGCAAGGCTAATAAGATAGATGTATTTAGGCCTCTACTTGTGACTGGTTTAACTCCAATCTGGACTAAACCAAAGTAAAGGAAATCATATCCTTCTTCAATGTGATGTTTAATTGCATAAGGGGAAAGTAATTGGCAAGTTTTATGTTCTTTTCCAAGAGCATATATTTTTTAAATTATTTTTATATGATGTTGAGTCTTGAAGGAAGTAACAGACCATGTTGATTTATAAATTTTTTTACTAGGAATTTTAGGTATATTCCATACCATATGATCTACTTGATCATCTGCTAAATATTCAAAATGTTCTTCATTAATTATGTTCGGTATTATATTTATTATAGACCTATTGCTACAAGAAGATTTACTTCTAAATAATATATTCATTGCTCAAAATAACTAAAATATTTTTATGATTGAAAATTTATCATGTCTTTTGATTCTCAAACCTGCTCTGACTTTTACAACCTCCTAAGAAGTCGACTCTTCTCCCCTTTGCCTCTACAACTACCTTACCTTCGATATTTATGTATCTAAGTGGTCTTATTATGGTACCTGGAGTAAACTAAATAGAAACTTATACGTTAGATTCACATATTAGAAAACATAAAGGTTACAGAGCAATAATTAATTATAAAAATAACCAACCACTTGGGAGGAGAACAAATTAATAAAAATTATTATTCAAAGAAGCAATTAAGCAACAATACCAACAATACACCGGCCACTTAGGCGGTGAATAAAAATAATTAAGAAGATTAATTAAGAATAATAAATACTCTACCAGGTTTGGCTCTGATACCAAAATAGGTGAATTGTGTATAATTTAAGTAATTAAAGACAGGGTATAGAAACAAGTAAAATTTTATTTCATCTTGTAAAAAGTATGATTGTTTTTCTTTCCAAGAAATTAAATTCACAGTTTTATAAAAAAAAATTGTTTTAATGTTTTTAATTTCTCATTGTGAGAAAAATAAAGAAATTTGAATTTGACAGGTTTATCCATGGGATAAGTAATTATTCAGACATGCTCTGTTATGAAAGGATACGGCGGAGAAATGATATTGATTCTTTAAGTTAAGGATTCCACATCATGCCAATGTAGGAACCTCAATCCTTACAGCAATAAAGATTGATGTTGTAGGAACCTCAATCCTTACAGCAATAAAGATTGATGTTGTAGGAACCTCAATCCTTACAGAGGATTCGAAAACAATGTTTGATGCCATTACTACCCTCTTCTACACAATAATTGAACATTGCTTTGGGACGCCTAGTAATGTCACTTCACGTATCCATGACCAATCAACCAATCTTAGGTATCTTACCCTCAATGATTTTAACCGCTACAAAAATATATTTTTTCCAGTGTAATGTCTACGGATGATAGTAATCAGCCCTTTTGGACACAGAAAGAAGGTCTAATAATGTGTATAGATATGAAAATTAATAAACAAATTAAAAGGAAAAAAAACAGTTGAATACGAATTAGGTAATTTCTATGAGCAATATGGATTACCCGCTATTGCTCCTTCCCAAAAGAATAGAAAAAGTCCAATTTAAATCCTATAAGAGTTTACAAACCTTATAGAAAAAAATTTCACAAAAACAAAAATAAAAGTTTTGACAAATACTGTTACGAGAATAAAAATTATTCAAAAAGAAAATTCAATAAAAATTTATTGATAAAAGTAAAAATAAGTGTGTTAAATGTGGTAAGAATGATCTTTGTTTCAACACTTGTCATCAAATCAAAAATAAAATCAATCAATAGAAAATATCTAAGGAAGAAAAATAAAAATTGTTTAGAATAATAGAGACAATAGATTACTATGAAAGTAGTAATGAAGATTTAGAAGACTTTGAATCCTCTGAATCTGATGAATCAAACTCTTCAAATTCTAACAGTAATTCTCATAACATCTCTTTGTGATGCTGGGAAAGTTGTTGTAAATAAAATTGTAAATATTTTAAATAAAAATGAAGAACAATAAAATATCTAGGCCTCATGCCTCAAAAGCTGGAATCAAATGGGATTCTTCTACTCCACAATTGGCCCTTAAGGCCTAAATTAAAAAGGAGTCTTCTACTCCCAGACAAACCCAATTAGTGATTGGGAGTACTAATTAATCATTGTTAATTAATTTTCTAACAGCTAAAGATGAATTAGGTAATTTCTGTGAGCAATATGGATTACCCACTATTGCTCCTAACCTATAATACTCAACCAAAATTCTTTTAAAATCAAGAAGATAAATGATAGGGAGGCCACTTTTTGCTCTAAATTCTCATTCATTAATTATGGCCATTATGGATTCGAATATCCAAGAAATGCATGGATTGATGAATTGGATAAAAAATTTGAAGAAGTTGGGTTGAAGCATGATTTCAATGTAGCACTAATTCAATGGTATGAGAAAGGTGAAAAAATATGTTTTCATAAGGATAAAGAAATATGTTATGATAACAGAATAATTTTAACTGTGAACTTTTTGGGACAAGTAAATTTTAAAATTGAATTTCCAGGCATAGCAATCAAAGAATATTTTATACTGGAAGGAACTTTCTTCGTCATGCCTAACGGATTTCAAAAAAGTCATAGACCTTAACCAAAAGAATTAGTATCACTTTCAGAAATCATGTGAAATGAATGGTTCGATTATAGAAGCATCTTCGACTCCATAATTGGCCCTTAAGGCTCAAATTAAATAGGAGTCTTCTACTCATACCAAGCCCAATTAATAAGACTTTGGTCCATCAGACCCAACTACCAATCTGTCCTGATCAACCAATTTGACTCATTCTCAATTACTCAACCTTTTAATACCCAATCATTCAATCAACCAATTACAAAATGTAAAAAATCATCCTCTTATTTACGAAAAATGCCCAACAAAAATCTCTTTCAAATTGAGCCTCTATTTGCTCATTCAAAAGATCTTACCCAAATTGTCAAAGCCCATTTCATTCCTAAATTCCATCATGTCTCCGGTGACAATGACAAAAATCTCAGTTTTTACAAAGATATTCTCTAAGAAACAAAATCCACAAGTACTAGCTGAATCAAAAGTTCTAAGGAAAGATCCTCTATCATTTCTTCTACATTCTCAGAATCATAACCATGAACGATTGGAAAGTCCATCCTTCAGCTTTCAAAATACTTTCAAATAAAAAATAATATAATTATTTTGACTATATTGATGCTTGGCACATGATTTTCCTGCATCAAAATAGTGATATTTCCCACTCATGGTTTTTAAATTTTGAAACTAGTTTTTCAAATTAGTTCTTAAGATGGTGGTCCATTCATGGTCCTATCTTAGAACTTTTTCCAATTAATTTACAACAATAATTCAATTTATTTTTAAAGGTTTACAAGCCCTCATCAATTGAGGCATCATTTCCCCAAATACTTTATTTTTCAAATACAAAATACCTTGAATCCTAAAGTGGTAGTACTCAATTGAAGATAAAATATTCACCAAACAATATTATGTTAAATGGTGGGATAAATTTAATACCCAGAAAATGATTGCTTCCATCAACCACAAATTTGCAAATGTTCGTCCTAGCCTAAAATTGGCAAATCCTTTTACCTAGGTAACATTAAAAATTAATGAGCCCACTAACCCAACATATTAATCCATCTTGTCCAATTCCATCCAAAGAATCAAGACCCGAATCCAAACCCTCTTCAATGGGAAACTCAAATGTCACAAAGCTTGAATCAAAATTGAAGCAATAATTAATACAAAAAAATGCTTCTCCTTTTAGAAGACAATAATAATTTTGACTTTGAATCGTCTGTAGAGTCAAGACACCCAATTATACTAAATATCCAAATAGGCCAATCATCAAAGGCTTCCCCTCAACAATTGAAGGATCAAAATACACAGAAGGGTTGTGTCCTACCTCAATGGGTCTATGACACATTTCAAGAGTCTCAGGACCCATTTGATGACATTAATCTGAGTAACGAAGAATAAATAAAAATAATTTACTTTCGGCAAAATGTCATTGGTAAAATCATAAAAAAACCAAGAAATTTGAGATCATAATTCCAAATATCACGATTGCTCTCCAAGCATAATGCAACGGCTATGATGACTTCTTCAACATGAATCAATAATCAATGCACAATATCCAAGATAGAAATTACCATAGGATGACAGCAATGACTCTCCATTATACAACAATAGTCACAATGAATTTACAAGACAACAGTTATGACTTCCAAGAATGAAGACACGAAGACCAAGATAACATTTATCGAGAAATTTTTACAATTTGTCTTTTCTGTAATTATTGTACTAGTTGCCAAATAATTAGGCAATTATTTGTCCTTTTACTTTAATCAGTCAAAAGTAGAAATGTAAAATTTTTTTTACTTTTGTAGAAAAGAATAGTACAGATATGTTATCAGTTCTCAGTGAACTCCACTTTCATTGCCTATAAATAGACTGACATCTCTCATTTGTTCTTCAGAACTGGTTTTTCACTCTTAACAATTTTGAGAGAAATATTGTTTTGAAAATAATGCATTCTTCTTCCTCATCTTTTGTAATCTTTTCTTCTTTTTCTCAACATTAATTAGTGAGCGGAAGCACTAATTAATCATTGCAAATTAATTTTCTTCAATAATTTAAGTAATTAAAGACAAGGTATAAAAACAAGTAAAATTTTTTATTGAATTAAGATTAAAACTTACAAGTATTGAAGTAAGATTAAAACTTACAAGTATTGAAAAACAATTAATTGGCAACACTTAACTAGTGCTCTCCCTCACTAATTAATGTTGAAGAAAAATAAGAAGAGATTACAAAAGAGGAGGAGGAAAGATTGCTTTGTTTACAAAACAAGTTTTCTCTCAAAATTGTTAAGGGCGAAAAATAAGTTCTGAGGAACAAATGAGAGAAGACAGCCTATTTATAAGCAAGAATAGTGGAGTTCACTAGAAACCGATGACTTACATACACTATTCATTTCTACGAAACTAAAAACATTTTACATTACAACTTTTAACTAAGAATAGTAAAAAGGACATAGTTATCTAATTATTTGATAACTAGTACAATTATTGTAGAAAAAAATGTAAAGATTCTTTGATAATTGTAAACTTGGACTTTGCGTCTTCATTATTACTATGTCATGATTGTTGTCTTTGGAAAGTCATTATGACTATTGATGTATGTTGGAGTCCATGATAATTACTATCTTAGATTCTTGTGCTTTGATTTTTTTTATTTTGGAAAAGTCATTATTGCTTATCTTGAAAATCATTATGACCGTTGCATTATGCTGGAAAGTCATTATGATATTATTTTCAAAATTCTTGATTTCTCAATTGTTACACCAATGGATTTTTTCTAAAAGAAATTGTTTTTATTTATTCATCTTCATTGAGATTAATATTGTCATATGGGTCTTGTGAGTCTTGGAAGGCTCGTAAGCCCATTATGGTAGGACGCGACCTTGTAATTTATTTGTATCCTTCAATTATTGAGGGAAAGCTTTAGATGATTGGCCTTTCTAGATATTTGATTTTATTGAGTGATTTGACTCTACGGATGATTCAGAGTTAAAATTGTTATTGTCTTCAGGAGGAGAAGCATTTTCTAGATTAATTTTCTCTTCAATTTGGATTTTGATTTTATGGCTTTGGATTTTTCGTTTGAAGAGGGTTTTGATTCGGGTTTCGATTCTTCGAATGAACTAGATGATTTGGTTTGTGGATTTGGGTTGATAGGTTCATTAATTTTTAATGGAGCTTGAGGAGAAGGATTGACCAAATTTAACTAAGGGTGGATATTGGCAAATTCATGGTTGATAAAGGTAATTATTTATTGGGTATTGAATTTATCCCACCATTTAACATAGTATTGTCTGGTGAGGATTTTTTCTTTAATTGAATACTACCACTTCAAGATCTTGGGCATTTTGTATTTATTTGTAAAGCAGAGTAATTATGGTAAACAAGTCTCAATTGGTAAGAGTTTGTATAATTTAATAAATAAATTAAAAATTTGTTAAATTCAATTGGAAATAATTCTAAGACAGGGTCATGGATTGACCGTCATCTTAAGAAGCATTTTGGAAAATTAATTTTGAAATTTTAATCAAAATTAAAAATCAAGAATGAGAAAAATCACTATTTTGATACAGAAAAATCATGTGCCAAGTATCAATATAGTCAAAATAATTATATACTTTTTATTTAGAAGAATTTTGAGACTAGAAAGATGGGTTTTTCATTCTTCCATGGTTATAATTTTGAGAATGTAGAAGGAATGATAGAGGATCCTTTTTTCTGAATTTTTGTTTATTACTTCTTCATGAAGTAAATTGTGGTTGGTAATGTAGTTGTTAGCTACCATTACCATGTGTTGTAATTTATATTAATGGATTTTGTTTCTAAGAGAATATCTCTGTAGAAACTGAGATTTTTGTAACTGTTTCCTGGGATATAATCAAATTCGGGAATGAAAAAGATTTTTGCTGAGAATTTTTCTGAAGTAAGAAGATGATTTTTTATAATTTTAATTAGTTTGTCAATTGATTGGGCATCAAAGGATTGCATGATTGAGAAGGGGTCGAATTGGTTGGCCAGGGCTAATTAGTAATTAGGTCTGACGGATCGAAGTATTATTAATTAGGCTTGGTTAGGAGTAGAAGATCCATCTTTAATTTTGGCCTTAAGGGCCAATTGTGGAGTCAAAAACTCTTCTATAATCAAATCATTCATCATTCTTACATGATTATTAAAAATATTACTGATTCTTTTAGTTAAGGATTCCACATCATGCCATGAATGTTTTAAAATTCGTCAGGCATGAAAAAGAAAGTTCATTCCAGTATAAAAAATCTTTGATTGTTTTATCTGAAAATTTAATTTTAAAAACTGATTGTCCTAATAGGTTCACAAATTTTTTTGCTATCATAACATATTTAATTATCTTTGTGAAAATCTATTTTTTCACATTTCTCGTACCACTGAATTAAGGTTGTGTTGAAGTCATGCTTCAACCCAAATTCTTCCAAAATTTTATCTAATTTATCAATCCATGCACTTCTTGCATATTCAAATCCATTATGGTCATAATTAATGAATGAGAATTTTAAGCAAAACGCGGTTGCCCTACCATTAACATATATTTTTTAAAAATAATTTTGATTGAGTATTCTGGGTTTTACCATCCCATATTCCAGTAGGTCAAAATTTTCAAATTCTATCATGGTAGAATCTTCAAATAATTTCCTGTAAAAATTTACAAGTAAGAAAGCCAGGAGTTGAATTAATACCTTGATTGAATTAAATATTGAAATTAAAATTGCTAAATAACGACTGTTACCTAACAAAATTCTGTTTAGAAGCAATGTCATTTTTTCCAAAACATGTTTTGTAGATTTGTAATTAAATTTTAAAAGAAATTCTTTATGTAATAAAGTAAATTGTATGATTTGATTAATTACATTCGTAATGGAATAATAAATTTCATAATTTTAATTAAATATTCTATTTTGAAAAGATTTAATTCTTTTATTATTTATGTGTTTGAATCTTTTAATTTTTTTATTTTGATTTTAATATTTTGTATTTCCTTTTGAAGTTCTTGTAAAGTAACTTCTTTTTATTTCCTTTAACTTTGTTGAATTAATTAAGAGTTTGTGAAAGGCTTGCGATATTATTATTAGGCTTAGTATTTTTTTTAATTACTTTCCTAAGTCACTCAAGATACTCTTGTTTTAATTTAGGTTTTTTAATTTTACTAATTAAATCTAACAAGATAATTTCTTGTTCTCTAATTTTATTTAAAATATTAATATTTTTCTGACAACAGCAATCCTTGCATCCCGTAGAGATGTTAGGAGAATCACAGTCAGAACTTGAAAAGTTTGATTCGTTAGATTCAGGAGATTCAGATTCTCCTAAATCTTCATTACTACTTTTATAATAATTTATGGTTTCTATAATTCTAAACAGTTCTTGTTTATCTTCTTCAGATTTTTTTAATTGATTAATTTTATTTTTTACTTGGCAAGTGTTGAAAAAATGAAAATTCTTGCTACATTTAAAATACTTAATTTTCTTCTTGAATAATTTTTATTCTTAGAGAAGTATTTGTCAAAAAAATTATTTTTCTATTCGTGGTATTTTTTTTCTATAAGGTTTGTAAACCCTTCTAGGATTTAAATTGGAATTTTTCCTATTCATTTGGGAATGAGCAATAGCAGGTAATCTGTATTACTCATAGAAATTACCTAATTCATATTTGTAAGTTTTCTTTTCATTTTTAAATTGTTTATTAATTTTCATGTCTATACACCTTCTTAAACTTTCTTTCTGTATTGTAGTGATAATTGTACCATAGGTGAGACTATTGTATTTCATATTTCATAGGTCATCACTAAGGACTGTTCAAATTTTATGGGCAAACAAATTTGGTAGGCCATTTATGAATTTTTCTTTTCAGAATGGCTAATTACTATCATCCCTAAACATTAGTCTGGACAAAATTATATTTGTGTACCTATAAAAATCACCTAAGTTAGGACACCTAAGATTGGTCAATTGGTCATTGAGACGCAAAGTTACAATACTTGGCATTCCAACGAAATGTTCAATTATTGTGTATTGATAACATTTTTGGATTCTTCAGTGAGATGCTTTTCCCACCAGTAATGAAGCATTCATGTGAATCCTGTAACTAAAAGCTTTATTATCTCATTATGAGGTAAATTGTGTGTGGTAATGTAACTGTTAGCTACCATAGCCATGTGTCATAATTTGTTGAGAACTTCCTGTTTAGAAAGACCATCAATATTTCATTCAAATAATTTTTCTACAGAAACAAAGAATTGGTTAACTAAAGAAGATCCAGTAATTTGAATGTTTGGAGGAATAGGCTTTTATGTCACTTCTTTTCCAATTTATTAATTTCTAAATTTTGAAATGTTTATTCAATATTAGGAATGTTTGAAGATTCATGAATTATGGATGATTTATAGGTGGAATCTGACCTATGGCTATCTGATTCAGAACTACTGACTTGGTTAATAACCTTAATAGAAGAAGATAACTTAATAAATTTATTTTTTAATTTTTGAATCATTTTATCAATCTTTCTATTGAGGGGAACAATATCCAAAGTAGTTTTATCTTAAAGATTTATTATAGTTGTTTCTTTCAGAGATTCATTAGGTTTAGGCTCAAGAAGATCATCAACCTTATTTTCAAATTTATCTTATTGTTTTCCTATTGTTATTAAACTTTGATTAGTGTAATTAAGTTGTTCAACAACTTTTTTATTGGGTTCTTCTTCCTTTAAAATCTTAAAAAGAGAAGCAGTGATTAAAGAATTTTTATGATTAATTATAACTTTTCAGGTGGGGGATGGCTAGCAGCTACCACACTGGAGTCACCTTGACCCATTTGGTTTTGAAAATTACATTAATATTCTTTTCATAAATATCCTCGATATATTCAAGGAAAAACATATCAACTCTAAATTCTTGCATGAACGTTTTTCATTCAGTAATAATGATTTTTCTTTGATCCATATTGTATGTCTCTCTGACATATTACATCTATTGAGATTGTTTGGGTCATTCATGTGTTGGGTTAAACCCTCCCAATAAGGCATGTATTCTTGGCTTAGGGTGCCTAAACTTAAAGCTAAATTTGGGGATTTATAGGAGTCAATGCTCCTTCAAAATCAGATTCAATTGGTGATTCAATTTCGTCAGATTGTTCAGTCATTTTATTAAACATTGGCTGACTGACTTGGGAATTTGTTACTATACCTTTAAGTCTTAAAATTTTTATTTTCTTATTTTTTAATTCTTGTTCCAATTTATGGATTCTAAGATCTTGATTATTAATTACAGTGGATTGAGAAAATGAACTTCTAGGAGTGTTAGACTGGCTAAACTCCCTAATTTGAGGATTAGAACTAGAAGATTGAAAATTAATTTTAAGAGTATCATCCATATACTGCTGGATATAATTATTATCTTCAATTGGGCGTTGAATTAGAGTAGGTTGGCTTTCATTGGTTAAAAGATAATTTGTAGGCGAAGTAATATCAAACCACCTAATAATTTTAGGGATTCTAATATTAGCATTACTTTGGCTAGATTGAATCAACAGGATTTACTTTTTGAGACTCCTATTGATGGCTTGAAAATTCATATTCGTTTTGGCTACTTTGTAATATATTGTAAAAATCAAAGCTGGGGGTTGGGCACCTTCAAGATTTAGTAACCACTAGTTTTGATATTCAAAGTTAAAGACATAAGAATATGGGGGTTTGTTAGACTAACTGACAAATCTGAAAAATAATTAAAATGGATTGGACCATTACAAAGTGATGATTCAATTAATTCTAAAATACTATTGTTAAAACTTGTAAATCTTGTATCACTCAAGGCTAACAAGACAGAAGTATTAAGTCCTCTTTTTGTGAGTGGTTTAACTTCAATCTGGACCAAACCAAAGTGAAGAAAATTATATCATTCTTGAATGTGAGGTTTAATTGTATTAGGAGAAAGTAATTGACAAGTTTCATGCTCTTTCCCAAGAGCATATATTTTTTCAACTATTTTTACATGATGTTGAGTCTTGAAGGAAGTAACAAACCATGTTGATTTATAAATTTATTTACTAGGAATTTTGGGTATATTCCATATCTTATGATCTACTTGATCATCTGCTACGTATTCAAAATGTTCTTCATTAATTATGTCTGGTATTGTATTTATTGCAGACATATTGCTACAAGAAGAATTACTTCTAAATAATCTATTCATTGCTCAAAATAACTAAATTATTCTTATGATTGAAAAATTCATCATATATTTTGATTCGCAAACCTGCTATGACTTCGACAATCTCATATGAAATCATTTTTCCCTTTGCCTTTACAACTACCCTACCCTCGAAATTTACGTATCTAAAAGGTCTTATTAGGGTGCCTGAAATAAACCAAATAGAAATTGATACGTCAGATTCACAGATTAAAAAATCAAATATTACAGAGAAATAATTAATTATAAAAATAACCAACCACTTGGGCGGAGAGTCAGATTAAATAAAAATAATTATTCAAATAAGAAATTAAGCAACAATAGCAACAATATACCAGCCACTTGGTATATATATATATATATATAATGTAAGAAACACCCTGTACTTTTAATTTTATGTAAAACATAACTCTGTACTTTATAATTGGCCATTTAAATCCTTACACTTTCTAAAAATCTACAAATTGCACCCATCTCTCACGTTTATCGCTTAATTGTAACGGAGAGGGGGAGCTCCCTTAAGAAAATATAAGGAAAGCCATCAAATGAGAGAAAACCTACCCTACTTAGAAAAGCATAGCACTTTTTTATTTTTGGAGTCTATCCAAGCATTTCTACTTCGACAAGAGCTCATTTCCCGTCTGATGAGCTGGGGTGCTCGGCAAACATCATTACCTGGACCGACTCCCTTGCCGCTGTCGATTCCTTACATTTGAGGACGATGGCGTAGCATTCCCTCGACGTCTTCTGGTCCTTTAACCGATCCTAAGCCATTGTGGGTGGGGAACTTGATCACCTTGTGATATGTAGAGGGGATTGCCTTAAAGTTGTGGATGGCGGACCTGCCGAGGATGGCGTTATACACCTCACTACATCTCAGCACCGTGAATTCGACTAGCATGGTGGTGGGTTGTGGGGTTGTGCCTAGGCTAAAGGGGCAGAGCACGGATGGAGCTACTTGGGATCTAACCTCATATTGTCGCCAATCAGGGATCGCCAGACCTTGATATTGGCGATCACTAGGGAAATGACCAGCGCGTCAGCGTGCGGATGATGAATCGGATGCGCCTCCTCCTAGGTGAGCACGATCGCTTCCTCTACCTTGGATTGGGGTGGTTGTCGGAGGACGATGAAAACCATTGAACGCCTCACGTTTTGAGCAGCTGGTTTCCACTACCGGTTGGAGTTTGAAGCACTTGGACATATAAATATCATCTTAATTTCCCGCATGGGGGTGTGGGGTCGGTCACCCATCTACTCGGGTCGTCTCTCCACCTTTCTATCTTTCCTGGGGGGCTGTTGTCCCTGCGATTCCTACGCCTGGCTACAAATTCCATGAGGTACCGCTTCTGAATTAGGGTCTCGATCTACTCACGGTGGTCGAAGCATCCCTTCATGTTCTGCCAAAAATCCCTATGATACCTGCAATATTTCATGGTATCTTTCTTTTCATCGGGTAGGGATGTTTCAACAGACTTTTGTCCCTGATAAGGTTGAAATTTTCTCCCGCCTTACCGTGAGGGGGATATAGGTGACAAACTGACTGGCCAAGGGGTTCTTCCTGTCACGCCGACTGGCGGGGTGCGTGCAAATCTCAGAGGAGGTGGGCGCCGAATCAGAGGGTTTGTAGGGATGGGTTCATTGTCCTCACATGGTTCCTTTCCATTCAAGGAGTTTCTACTGCTTGGCCTCTCTAGCTCCATCTCGGTTCAGATCACCACCTCAGAACTTACGTACTTTTGGATCCTAGTTTTGAGCTTGGCGAAGAGACAGGATCATGATTAGCCATTGACCACCTCATCTTAAAATGTGTGATCCCACTTCTCAGTGCGGCCACCGTCATGTCCTAACTGGTGTTATCAACTTTCAGGGATTCTAGGTTGAAATGATTCATGTAGTCCTTCGGTAACTCATCAGGAAGCTGATTCACCGTCATCAGGTAGGAGGCTGGCCTATTTCTCTCTCTTCCACCTAAAAACTATCCGGTAAACATTCGAGAGAGCTTGGTGAACCAATGAATGGAATTTGGCTTCAACTGCCATATCCACTCTTGGGCAGGTCCACAGAGCGTTAAGTGGAATAGCTTACACATCAAGGGTTTTGGGATGTGATCCATGTCCATCCAGACATTAAAGATCTCCATGTGTGCAAACGGGTCCTTGGTCCCATCATAGTGGGTGATTGGGGGCATCTTGAACTTTGGGGGAGTTCCGCCTACTGGATTTCCTACAAAAAATGGGGACTCGGTTTGCCCCAAGAGAGTCTGGACAGAGGCCCCAATAGTTTACCCCCGCTCCTTCCTTAGCTCTTCTATCTACAGCTGGAGCTTCTGTATTACGGTCCGTTGTTCAGAGTTCTCACCAGTTTGGCTTGTCACATCCGTGTCCCTAGCATTTTTTGTAGAACGGTCATCCCCGCCTTTAGTTTGCTCTTCGATGTCGGGGGCCACCTTACCCTTTCCCATGTGGTCATCCTCTCGGCTCTTCGGTCATGGGAGGACCCGGCCGGTGACTCCTTCTGCTCCTAGGGAGTAGTGTCTATAGGTAGCTAGGAAGGGCTTTGACAGGAGGCCGCTATGGCGTTGGTGAGGGCCATCATTTCTCTCTTCATTTTTGTGACCATTTTAAAGAGTGAACTTAGCGATTCTTTCTTTTTCCACCGTGTGACCAAGGCAGCGATAGAAGGTTCCCCTCTTGGTGAAGTGGAGGATGGCTTCTCAATTCCCAGCCCATCATGGTTTTCGTCGGAATGAGATGAGGATGTTAGGCTCATTTTGTCTTTGCGGATTAAACAGCCTCAAGTGTTTGATAAAGGAAGACGGTTTGGTTATCGTCCCCACAAACGGTGCCAACTATTATTACCAAATATCTTAACAGTGACATGTAATGAAATCTCCTCTCTAAATAGGGGTCTTCTCGTGAGGGAAGAAGTCCTCTCAGGCGGGAACCTACACAACATAGATAAAGAGCTCTAAGGCCAAGAGAGTTCGGGGTGGTTTTCTCGTCGAAAAGCCTCTGATGCCTAAATCAGTATCCTAGAGAAATTTTGGCAGAGTTTCCCTTGTGAGAGAATTTCCTACCTTGTACCATTTGTAGAGGAGGTATTTATATCTGGTACCTTTGAGGAGGATGCGTGTCAGATAAGCTCCGGGTAAGGTGACGACTTTTCCTTGATATGATGAGTAGGGGCGGCATTTAATGTCTTTGTCCCCCAAGCTGATGTAAAAAAGGGTGCATTAAATATCGATTTACCTTTAGTCACACCAAACGTGGTGTATGTGACCGGTTGGTGGATGAATCAACGCTTCATCATGATTATTGAAGTTGACCAACGTCTACAACAATGGAGAAAACGTCAGGTGGAGTGCTACTTTCGACGAATAATAATGATACCTAACACAAGGCTAGCTGACCTCCTACGTTAGATCTTATTCTCGAGATTTTTTAGCTCACGTTGGTCGAGTACACCCGGCTCCTTAGAGACCAACCTGGTCAAGTCCGTTCCCCTCATTTTTAAGAGCTCAATTTTTTAATCACTTTTCCTAAAGTAAAGTAGAGACATTTATCGAGCTCTGCCACGTGGTGTCAAGTCATTGGTAATTCGGGAATATCCATAACAATAATGTCATTAATTTGAAAGAATATTTCCTTAACAAACTTTAACGGATACTAAGCAAAATATAATTAGTCATTAATTATATTCTAGTTCAATTAAAAAGAAAAATCAATGAAATAACATTTGAATTAGAAATCATTAATTTTGAGATTTTCAATTAATTAAAAGGACCCACCAAATCAGATTACGAAACTTGTATATTCAAGGTTAAAATCGTCAAACTATAATTTCAATAACAGATAATTGATTATGCGGCAAGAAAAATTATCTATTAGCTGTTATTTCTTAAATAGTTTTCAAAAGTTATCTATTTGGTAAAATTACTTTTTATCTCATGGCTAGTGGAAACAAAGTCCAAGTTCATTATAAACTCGAGTTTTGTACACAAATAACTAGATTATATAAAAATAATATAAAAATTGACAACAAGTTTCATAAACGTCAAATATAGTCATATTTTATGGTCTCACTTACTAGAAGCATTTTTTCATTTTTTTTATTTTTTTCATATTATACCATTCTTCATTACACTTGTTAATTATTTTATAAAAATTTAAAAACCCTATAAACCCACCAATCTAAATCTCTCCCCCCTAAAATCTCTCTATATATAGGCTAAAATGTAAGAAACACCTTTGCACTTTAATTTTATGCAAACAAACCCTTGTACATTATAATTGAACATTTAAATCGTTACACTTTCAAAATATTTACAAATTACACCCCTCTGTCACGTTTACCGTTTAATTGTAACGGAAGGGAGCTTTCATCGAGAAAACCGAAGGAAGCCATCGAATTAGAGAAGCAGAGCACGACGAGCTCCATCGTCAACGAAGCAGATCGAAGGAGAGAGAGTTATCTGGTATGAAGCTCGTGCAGGGAGAGAGAGCTCTCTGCACGAAGAGCCATCCCTGCACGAGATTCATCTCTGGTATTTTTTTTTCTAGTGACCTTCTGTCTCTACCCATTTACCCAAAGAGAAAATTGCAATTCATGTTCCTCTTTTATTTTCCTTCTCATTTTCTTTAGGTGAAGTCGGCTCGATCTAGTTTCAATACGAACAGGGCAAAAGATGAAGACCGAAATTGATTTGATTATGTTCCAATCAAGTGAATCGAAGATGAAAAAAGAAGAGGAAGAAAAACACTAAACCCAAAAAGAAAAGGATCATAGATTCTAGATTCTGCCCGTCTAGTAGATCAAAATACTACTTCGTTGACGATGGAGCTCGTCGTGCTCTGCTTCTCTAAGTGGGGTATGTTTTCTCTCCTTCGATGGCTTTCCTTCTGTTTTCTTAATGGGAGCTCCCTCTCTCTGTTACAATTAAACGATAAACATGAGGGGTGTAATTTACAGATTTTTTAAAAATGTAAGGGTTTAAATGATGAATTATAAAGTACATAAGTATATTTTACAAAAAATTAAAAGTATAGAAGTGTCTCTTCCATTTATAAACTTATATATGACATTTATAACAATATAATATATATATGTGTCATATACAATATATAAACTTTTAATGAGTGTATATTAAATACGTGTGCTGGTATATATATATCTCCATATGACTTGCTTTTGGCTTGGCATGACATGAATCGTGCATTTTTTATCAGACAAAAAGAAAAAAGTTTTGTTATCGAAAAATACTATTTTCTTAGCTGAGAAATTGATATAATAAATAATTCAGAAAAACCAAACTGAATGGCCTGGAATAGAGGATCAAAATGATGTACTTTCATCCACTCAACACTTTATTAAGATTAAAATCAACAAAACGTCAGCGTTTAGCACTCTACAGTCAATTGGTGCTCTGTCCCCATCGACACACTTTATTAAATCCCAACTACAACCTCACAATTTTACACAAACCCGCCTCTTCTCTTTTGTCTGTTTGTCGCAGACCCATCACAAACCAACATGTCTCCCTTTTAAGATTCTGGCTAATTGAAATTACTCCAAAAAAACATAAAACACCCATTTTTCCCAAATAATAATAATAAATAAATAAATAAACCCCTCTTCTTCACCTAATGTTCCTCAGTCCCTCAAACTCACCGTACCACAATTCCCCATTGTCTCTCTAATAATCTATATCTTCCTTTACAGCCCACCTTACCTCACTCACTCTTCACTCCTCTGTGTTTCTCAGCAGAAAAAGAAAAGAAAAAAGATAGCCATGTTTGAAGAATCTGCTTCTTCCTTACCATCAATATGGGCGTCAGTCAACAGCTGGTTTACTCCCGCTGTTCTCTTTGTCCTTCTCAACCTCATGATTGGCACCATTGCCATTACCTCAAGCATCAGTACTCAAAAACAACAAAATCAACAGCAACAGCCACAAGAACAAAAAGACCCACAACAACAGCAACCCCAACCCTTGGCTAGATCTCCTTCTATTCTTCAAAGGCTCAAATCCATTAATCTCTACTCTCATAGATCGTCTCAAGAAGCTAATCCTGCCTTTGAGTATGAGAAATCACAAGAAATTGACTCCCATTACATTTTTAAACATATTCATGAACCAGAACAACTTCAAATTCATGGATCTCCTTCTGTAATACAAGACCACAATCTCAAGCCCTTCAATCTGGAGAGCTACGGTTCCCAAGAAACGAACAAACCAGAGTATCCGGACCCCAATTTCTCCGAAAACCTAGAATCTGAAGCTGAACCGCAGATCCATTACGATTTTGAACAGCTCCGAGTGGTTGAAGATGAACAAGAACAAGGGGAAGATGAACATACCCTGGACAGAAATGAAGAACAGAGCCTCGATGAAATTTACAGCAACATACATGGCGGTCAAGTTGCGCGGACCATGTCCGATACCAATCCGGCTTCAGGCGAGCGCCCGATGAGGCTGCCGAGGAAGATGAGGAAGTCGGCGAGTTCTAAATCAGCTTTCGCTCATTTTGAAGAAGAGGATATCGTAGAGAGCCGCCGGCCGGTCACAGTGAAAGAAGGGAAGGGGAAAGATATGGAGGTGGACGACGAGGTGGATGCGAAGGCTGACGTGTTCATCAACAGGTTTAAACAGCAGTTGAAGTTGCAGAGGCTGGATTCGATCGTGAGGTACAAGGAAATGATTGGGAGGGGGAGTGGGAAGTGAAAAGGTATATTTTAATTGGGGACTAAATTTTAATTTGTTGATAAATTAGGGGCTGGTTTAATGTTTGGGTATTTTATTAATTTGGATGCTGATGCACATCTGCTTGCCTTTAATTATTGAGCTCCTTTTTTTTAATTCGAAGATGCCCTTTCCTTTCCTTGTTACCACCAAATTTCTGTCTTTTTCTATGCTTTGGGGGCATATTGATTTGTTTTCCTCATTATTCATATCAATCATATCTTTCAACATAATCAATTTTTTTAAATACAAATTACAGTAAGATGAGTATAATCCATAATCTCATGATATGATATGGGTGTGTAAACTTAATCACTGTACAATAATATATTGTCAACGCAACTGTATCATTTCATTGCATAGAGGTATCTAATATGAACTCAATATACTATTTTATTGATCTAAATGAGTAATGCTGTTTGTTATTGGGAAGAAGTCATTTGAAAATAAGAGATTCTTCAATAGTAAAACTCGTTATCATATCAAATCCATTTCCTACATGAGTATGAGTTTTTGTTTTTGTTTCCATGACTATTTATTTTTTGATCTCATATAATATCTCTGAGTTTTGATCCTGATAAAGATTTAGTGGATTGTGAATTTGTATACCCATCTAGGAAAAGTGTTGTTTTACATATATTTCTATTTAATGATTGATGTTGTACCCAAAATTTCAGCATTCAAATTCTTTCTAGTTTTAGCTTTAATACATAGTTCTTTTTATTGCTATTTGTTAGTTTATTTTTATTTATTTTTTGGTTTTTTTTCTTCGGTTATTTTTTTTACTTTTATCGATGGGATTACTGTAACCTGACGTGACAGTATATCCATAGAATATGTGGAAGGAGCTGTTTACCATTAAGATTTGGGAGGTGCTGAAATTACTGGATTGACCATGTATATTGCTTCCAAGGGTGATAAATGGATAGGATGTTTTGGTCAAAAATGAGTTTTGGTGAGTCGTGTTGCACGTGGGCAAAGTAGTTGGGCTCTGTCTTCCCTCTGTAGTCTGTAGTGATACCAACTTTAAGCATTTTTTTTTATGGTTTAACAATTTATAAATTAAAAATAATAAGACTGTAATTTTTTTTTTGTCAAAAATAACATTATCTTAATTGACCAAATCCCAAAGTGAGAAAACAAAATAGTAGTATTTATAAATTGAGAGTTTTTAAATAAAAGAAGATCCGAAGATATTATTTATTTGGATTGAAATTAACCTCTCAGGATTTGAAGAGCCCTTTTTTTCAATCAAGCCTCTGGGTATTAGAAACAAGTTATACCACTTACTCCCACACGATTGTTTGTTTTTTTATCATTAACAAATCAACCACATACAGACTCTAAAGTCAAGGCCTCTTCCAGCCATGATGGAGGATAAGAACCCAAATCACAGCTATAATAGAAAGAGAAAACCCTATCTGCTATCAACTTAGCAGACATATTCACTGATTCATCAACTAGAACAAATACAACACAAATAATACAATTCTACAATTCCTTGAATAACTCCTTAACATACTCAAAATCAGGTTCAGCAGATTGATAAAGGATCCACAACTCAAAGCTTGTCAACTCAATCTCTACACTAAGAAGGAATAAAACCTTCATGGCTCTAATCCCTTCAACCACAGCTACACTAATTACTTCCAGAAATGAGGAGTCCGAATTTAGAGAAATTCTGCCACCCCTCAAATACTCCCCTGAACCACCCCTACAGACCCATCCACCAACTATCCTCTGCAAATTTGGAGGAAGAGAAAAATTGACGTTAAGTTTAATGTAATGTTTCCTCGGGGGAAACCATTTCAATTTGCAATTAATCTCATTCATTGGCTTTGTATGAACTCTGTTGGAATGAATAAGGAGGGGCATCCTTCTTTGGATTCCTTACCTCTTGCAAATTCGACCAAGGAGAGTTTCCATCTCTTAATCAAATCCTCAAGAGACGGAGAGCAATTATTAAACACTATCATTTCTAATTTTCCAAATCCACCAAAAGCAGCAGGCTAATGCTCTAAAATATTGGGATCGATCACTACAATGGCAGTACATGCAAATCAATTTGTTCAGATAAAATAAAATATATTACCTCAAAGCGTGTCCGTTTTGAGATGAAGATCCGACGTAAACCAAAAGACTTTCGCTAACGAGCAGTGGACAAGTAAATGGACGATAGATTCTTCTCCCGCATCCCACATAGGACAAACTGAAACATCAATTCTGTGGTTTCTTTTAATGAGCACATCTCGTGTAGGTGGAGGATAGTCTATAAGACACTTCCAAATAAAAATTTTGATTTTATTTTAAGAGCACTTCAAAAAATAGAAAATTCATAACTCCTTACAAGAAAGAACTATTAAAAAGTAATTCAAATTATTATCTTCAACTCAACATCCTAAATCTTTATTATCACTGACAATTTAATATCATCTCAGAAAGTGTAAGGTCCCTTGTTAAATCCTCGCATAAATAATCTTATTCTCTATTAAAAAAAAATTAGAAATAAACATGTGTTATGTCCATAAAAAAAAAATTGGGCTCATATGTGAGAGAAGTGTTAAGAATTAATTTAAATAGATAATCAAATTAGTGTTAAAACAATAATTTTATCTTTTAGTATTACGATTAACGTCAATTTAATAGGACCCTTAAAAGAAGCTAAAAATGGTCATTATTTTAGGCTAAAATGCTCAAGCATCCCTACCCTTTGACTGTTATGCAGTTACACCTCATACATATTTTTTTTTTTGAATAATCTAGTTCCTGTACTTTCGAATTTTTGTAGTTAATCAGTGTCAAATAAGACGTCTATGATCTCAATTTATAAGTTTTTTTTAAATCATTTCTCACATCTTCCAATGTGTTCCTCGTTTATTAAAACATCGTATTTTGACAAGCAGGTAATTTTAAGTTTCATTCAATATGTAACCTAGAACTACCAAATGTGCAGTGTGAAATCATTTTATTCTGAATTTGTTGTATTAAACGGTACTGGAAAGGAAAAAAAACGTCTTTTTTCGTTTGAATGGCTCCAAAACTAGTGGATTATGTACGATACGGGGTTTAGTTGGAAAAAAATAAAGTGTAATGACTAAAGTAACTAAGAAAATTATGTTGTGGATGATTGCAAAACAATAAAAATAGAGGAGGATTTACATTTTACGGGCCACTTCGTTGGCTTTATCTAAGATTGAAATCATCTTATAATTTTTTTATAATTGAATTATCATATTTATTTAAAATAATAATAAAATTTGACAATAATAATAATTTTCTAGTAATCCTAATTCAGCTTTTGATGAGATAATTGAATTATCTCTAGAGAGTGAATATTGAAGATGAAGAGCAGTTAGAAATGGAAGAATGATTTTCATATTTATTCTATATTTTTTACAAGCAGAACTCAAGAGAATATATATAGCAAACACAAGACCAATAATAAAATTGCATATGTAAAAGAATATAAACTAACTTAACAGAAAGTTAATTCCTAATGCTCCTCCTCAAGATGGACGATGAAGGTCTATCACGGCCATCTTGGACAATAGAGCAAATAAACTTGAACCAAGTAATGCTTTAGTAGACACATCTGCAAGTTGATGTTGTGTCCAAATAGGGAGTAGCTTAAGGAAACCTTCAGTGACTTTATCATGCACAAAATGGCAGTCAATCTCAATGTATTTTGTGCGTTCATGGAATGTAGGATTAGAAGCAATGTGAATGGCAACTTGATTATCACAAAAGGTGAGAGCTGGTGTAGGAGTAGAAATTTGGAAAGCTTGAAAAAGTTGGTGAATCTAAACTAATTCACTTGCAGTGGCTGCTAAAGTGTGATATTCAGCCCCAGCTGAAGAACGAGATATGGTTGACCCCTTCTTAGTTTTCCATGAGATTAAGGAATCTTCAAGGAAGATACAAAAGCCTGTAGTAGACTTTATTGAATCCAAACAAGCAACCCAATCCGCATCAGTGAAGGCTCAAAGCTGAGCATTAGTTGATGCTGAAAATAAAAGTCCTTGACCTGGGGACGACTTCATATATCTGAGAAGATGATGAACAACGTCCAAATGTGGATGTATAGGTTGTGACTCAATTTATGAAGGTAATATCTGGCCAAGATATAGTCAAGTATAGAAGTGTGCCTACAAGTCTTTTATACACTATGGGATCAGTAAGAGCATCTCTTTCAGTAGCATTGAGTTTAAGCTTAGGATCCATTGGTAAAGAAACTGGTTTACTAGCAAGAAAACCAGTGTCTTCAAGTAATTGTAAAGAATAATGTTATTGAGATAGAATTATGCCTTTCTTTGACCTAGCAAGCTCAAGACCAAGAAAATATTTGAGAGAACCAAGATCATTCAACTTAAATTGACTATGAAGAAATGATTTCAGTAAGTCAATATTCCTTAAATGGTATATTTGGAATGGGAGAATTTACTAAAAGATTGCAGTGAAAATCTTTTAGGTATAATGATGGTTTGATAGACCTGGTAGATCTCCTAAGAATAGGAGATTAAGGTTGATCCTCATTGGTGAGAGGAGGATCTAAATTAGTATGAAGATTTTGGAGAGGAGAATTGGGTGAGGAAGGAAGGTCTGAAAAGGATGTATGAGGTGGTTTAGGCAAAACAAAATCAGGAAATGGGTCAATAGGAGAAAAAGAATGAGGGATAGTGGAAAAAGGAAACACTGATTCATGAAAAACAACATCTCTAGAAAGTAAAATTGTTTGGAAACAATGTCATAAATTCTGTATCCTTTAACTCTTAGAGAATACCCCATAAACACACAAGTTTTAGCTCTTGAAGAAAATTTTGTTCTATGAGAGGGGAGGGTAAATGCAAAGTAAGGACTATCAAAAACTCTTAAGAAACTGTAATCAACAGGTATGTTATATAGTAATGTAAAAGGAGTGTTATTTGACAGTAAAGGAGATAGTGTTCTATTGATGATGTAAGTTACAGTAAGTAAACACTCACCCCAAAACTTGAGAGGTACTTGAGACTAAAAGTACAATGCACAAGCCACATTAAGAAGATGTTGATGCTTCCTTTCTACTACAGAATTTTGCTGAGGACACTTCACACAAGAGAACTGATGCAAGACTCCTTTAGAATTGAAAAAATCAGTAAACTGTAATTCTAAAGCATTACCAGATCTGAATTATTTGATAACAATGTTGAATTGAGTTTCAATGAGTTTAAAAAACCTTCGAATGAGACTACTTGCTTCATACATATACTTCATCAGAAAAGTCCAAGTAACCTAATTGAATCATCCACCAAGGTGAGAAAATACATGAACCCATTGTGAATGGTTGTACTGAAAGGACCCCATGTATCATAGTGTATCAAATCAAATGTTTTAGCCGACATATGATTGTTAAATGAAAAATATAATCTTCTTTGTTTAGCTAAAGGACAAATAGTGCAAGTATGTATCAAATCATGTTTATCTAGCTTCAAATGATCTTGTAACAAACTAAGTCTCTTAGCAGACAAGTGACCTAATATGTGATACCATGTTTGAGCATTCACATTATTAACTACAGCATAAGTGAAATTGCATAATTGGTCAATTGTAATCTTGAAATTGGCTGGATAGAAAAATCCGTGGAATCAATGACATAAAGGCCATCAACTCTATCTCCCTTGCCAATCATCTTCAAACTGACAAGATCCTGGATAATGAAATAATCAGTGATAAAGTGAACATCCAACATAGAAAACTTGGTCGAAGCACTCACAGATAATAGATTGAACTTGAACTGAGGAGCATATAGAACATCTGTCAAAATCAGTGTAGAAGACAGCCTCACAGTTCCAATAAAATGCACAGATATCTTAGTTTGATTAGGTAAGATGACAGAAGCATTCTGCACTCTTTTTATGGACAAAAAAATGTGTTGACTGAAGCAAATATAGCTGGTTGCACCAGAATCAACTATCTAGAATCTTGAAGGGTAAAATGCTTAACTAACAGAAATTGAAGAGTAAGTACCAATTATCTTATTGGTAGAAGCCTGGATGTCTGTCTCATTCTTAACTTCACTTAAACGACTGTTTCAGCATTGTCATTAAGTGAAAGTATTGTGTTGAATTAAGTGTCTGAATAAAACTATGCAGATTGTTTGGATTCTGATTGATTGTTGTAGAAGTAGGAGACTGGACATTGGTGTTACCATTTCCATAAGAAAAACCAAGTCCAGAAACTTGATTTGCTACTTGAGATATTACAAAATTGATGTTTGAGTTGACAGAAGGATTGGCCTTTTGTCTAGGCTAACCAGGTGGTTATCTATGAAGCTCATAACATTTATCAATAGTATGTCCAGAATAACCACAGTGAGTGCAAAGAGGTCTATCTTTCCTTTGGTTAGATTTGTTGGATGATTGATTACCACTAAACCTAGAAGAAACTGTTTTGACAGCAAAGGATAAGCTAGGTTCATGGTTAGATAGTCCAAAATTCTCTTGGATTTGTCTTTGGTGTTCTTCTTGAGAGATCAAGGCAAATACCTTGTTAATAGAAGGCATATGATCCATAAGGAGAAGTTGACCTCTAACTTGAGAAAAGTTGTCATTTAAACCCATAAGGAAAGACATTACATACACCATATGATAAATGTTCTGTAAGTTTTTGGTTTCCACCACAAGTACATAATGGCATATGGTTGCTAAGTTCTTCCCAAATAGTTTTCAAGGTAGTGAATAAGCACTTATAGTAAGTTGTTTTTGTGTATGATTCATCAAATCACGCCTAAGTTTGAAAATACAAGGTCCATTTCTTTGTTGAAATCTTTCTCTAAGATCATTCCAAATCTCATAGGCAGATGAAGAAAAAAATGACAGATACAGAAATTTTCTTTGAAACAGAATTAAAGATCCAAGATATGACAATATTATTGTTGCGTATGCATGAATTAATGAGAGAAGCAGTACCTGATGGTTTCAGAATGGAACCATCAATAAAACCTAGCTTCTTCTTCATAGATAAAGCTATCATCATAGCTCGACTCCAAGAATTGTAGTTTTCACCGGTGAGTGGTTGTGAAACAAAAATGATGTCAGTAATATCAGGATGATGTAGGAAATAAGGACTGGAAGTATCTTCAATGGCAAAATTGTTCATTGAAGACCCATTCGATTATGTTGAATTATTACCTGCTTGAGTCGCCATTTAACGAAGCTAAAGCTTATACAGAGAGAATCGATGGAGCTTAAGGAAGAATCGAAGTAGAAAAAAATTAAAAAATCGGTGAGATGATCGATCAAGAATAAGCAGCGATGGAAGCACGAATGTGCTATGATACCATATTGAAGATTAAGACAGTTGGAAATGGAGGAATGATTTTCATATTTCTTCTATATTTTTTACAAGCATTACTGAAGAGAATATATATATATATATATATATAGCAAAGAAAAGATCAATAATAAAATGACACATGTAAAAGAATATAAACTAACTTAACAGAAAGTTAATACCTAATATGAAGTAATCCAAAATCGCATGGTAAAACAATCTTGAGTAAGTAAGTGAATTACCTCCAAAGTTATTTCACACAAATTTACTACAAAATTATACCAATATCATACATACAAATTATAAATTATCGTACATTTAAATGCATCAATCATTATTGAGTATCTGATTAAGTCATGGAGACTAATCAAATAATATTTCAGTAGCATTTATGGGATCTATCCTTACCAAGGGGTGGCATTGAACGCTATTTTATGTAGAGAAACTGGTAATGGTACTAGCCCTTTCAAAAAAAAATTGGTACTGGTCGTAGCTTGATTTATATTCTATATATCGGAAAGATAAACTACGAAAAAGCAAACGAAGTCAGTTTCCAATGTCATCTCATAATCATAGTCCAAGCAATTGGAGAACCAGACTTCAACTGATAACGACGGTTTAAACTAACTGGCCGACACTACAATAACAAGGCTAGACATTAAGCCTATGATGCGTTATGACTAAGACTCGTCCCATATATGCAGCTTAGCTTAGAAACTATGTAGTGTTAGCTACTAGATGCAACACATGTGCAACTGCAGTCTGAGCTAAGCCCATCCTCTTCCTCTTTTCATCAGCAAGATCCTCTCAAAATCTCAGTCATTAGCATAGAAGATTCATTGTAGAGAGTTCAACTTATTGTCAATAAAATTTAGCTCCACAGTCGACACCATCCACGTCCGTGTAAACTAAAAACTCACTAGTAAACTAAAAACTCACTTGAAATATTTAACTTTTGTATTCCTCTAAGTTGTGTTTTCCAATAAACTCAACAAGGCCTTTATATAGACTAAACTCTTGCCAAAAAAACTGAAAAATAATTAAATCTATCACCCCTTGACCTTTCATCTACAAAGACTCTTGACCTTTTATGTTTCCACTAACTTCTAAATTGTAACTTCTAATTGAAAAGAACCCACTAAAACATAACATTTAATGTTTATTCAACAAAACTCCCACATAAACTTAAATGCTTCTACCATCCGTCATGCCAATCATTTTCTTGCATTTGTCGAGAAGTACTTTCGGTAGCGGTTTTGTGAAGATATCCGCAACTTGATCCTGACTTGCCACATGCACTAATTCCACACTTCCTTCCTTCATATGATTTCAGATAAAGTAAAAACGAACGTCAATGTGTTTGCTTCTTTCATGGTTCACTGGATTCTTTGTAAACTCAATTGTTGATTTGTTGTCAACTTGAATCACGGTTGCAGCTAGTTGCTTTAGCTCCATCTTGCTCAACAAATTTCTAAGCCATATCGCATGACATACACACCAAGATGCTGTCATATATTCAGCTTCACATGTCGAGAGTGTCACGATCAGTTGCTTCTTTGAAAGCCAAGTAAATGCAGTATCTCCCATAAAGAACACATATCCCGATGTACTTTTCCGATCGTCTATGTCTCTGCACCAATCACTGTCGGAGTAGCCAACCAACTTGTAATCTTCTGCTTTCGAGTAGAACAACCCGAGTGACACCGTTCCTTGGATGTACCATAGGATTCGCTTCACCGCCTTCTAATGTGAATAAACCGGCTCCTCCATGAACCGACTTATAATACCGACACTTAATGAAAGATCCGGCTTTGTGCATGTGAGATAGCGAAGGCTTCCTACCAAACTCCGGTATCTACTCGCATCGACACGTTCTCCTCCATCGAACTTCGAGAGTTTTGCACCTGGTTCCATTGGTGTTGATACCGGGTTGCAATTTGCCATCTTGTACTTCTTCAAAATCTCTTTTGCATATGTCTCCTGTGATACAAAAATACCTGTCTCTACTTGTCTAACCTCCAAACCAAGGAAAAACTTCATCAAGCCCAAATCTGTCATCTCAAATTCCCGTGTCATTGTACCCTTAAACTCTTCTATCATCTCATCATTGTTTCCCATAAAAATGAGGTCATCGACATAAAGAGCAACAAATAACACGTTACCTCCATTCTTCTTTGCGTAAAGGGCATGCTCGTAGGGACATTGCTTGAACCCGTTCTCCTTGAAATATGTATCGATACGTGTATTCCATGCCCGCGGTGCTTGCTTCAACCCGTAAAGCGCCTTCTTCAATTTTAGCACCTTCTTCTCTTCTCCGATTTTCATGAACCCGGGTGGTTGTTCGATGTAGACATCTTCTTCGAGCACACCATTCAAGAATGCCGACTTGACATCCATTTGAAATATTTGCCATTTGAATTGAGCAGCTTGTGAAATGAGTAATCGGATTGTCTCCATTCTTGCAACAGGAGCAAACACCTCGTCATAGTCGATTCCTATCTTTTGCTTGTATCCCTTCGCAACAAGTCTCGCCTTGTACCGTTCTATCTCACCTTGAGCATTCATCTTTTTCTTGAACACCCACTTCACACCAATAGGCTGACTGCCTTTCGGCAATTCTGCTAGCTCCCATGTGTTGTTGCGGTCAATCGCCTTAATCTCCTCGTTCATGGCAGTTTGCCACTTCTTGTCTCGCACCGCCTCTTCAAAGCTGATATTTTCAGCATCTGCCAAAAGACATACAAGGTGTACCTCATTTGTCGCATCATACAAATCTTGCAAACTTCGCATTTTTGGTTGTTGTGGTTCATCTTCATCATCGGTAGTTTCAGAGTTTGTTGGTATACTTGTTGGTGCAATGACTGATGATTCTCCAACGTCGATGATAACCTCCGTCGAATTGTTCCAGTCCCACTCGCTTGCTTCATTTACTCGCACATCACGACTCACCATCACCTTCTTGCTTATCGGGTCGAGTAGCTTGTACCCTTTTGTCTTCTCATCATACCCAATAAAAATATACCTTTTGCTTTTGTCTTCGAGCTTCATTCTTCGTTGATCCGGTACGTGTGCATAAGCCACACTACCGAATACTTTGAGATGAGAAACTGTCGGCTTTTGTCCGCTCCATGCCTCTTGTGGTGTTTGATCATCTAACTTCACATGTGGACATCGATTTTGTACATAGATGGAACATTGCACGGCTTCTGCCCAGAATTCCTTCGGCATCTTCTTGCTCTTGAGCATTGATCGAACCATGTCGAGAATAGTCCGGTTCTTCCTCTCGGCCACACCGTTTTGTTGAGGAGAGTATGGTGCGGTTAGAAATCTCCTTATGCCTTGCTCCTCGCAATACTCCATGAAAGCCGTCGAAGTATACTCGCCACCTCTATCGGATCGTACGGCTTTGATGTGTCTACCAGCTGCCTTCTCCACCATCACTTTGAACTTTTTGAACACCTCGAATGCCTCGGATTTTTCTTTCAGAAAATAAACCCAAGTTTTCCGTGAGAAATCATCGATAAAGGTAATGAAGTACCTTTTACCACTGAAAGATTCAGGGGCGATTGGGCCACATATGTCGGTATGAATCAACTCGAGAGTATGTTTAGCTCGATATTCTGCCTTCTTTTGAAACGAGGTTCTCGCTTGCTTGCCAAGCACACATTCTTCACAAAATTTGCCCTCATAGTCCATGTCCGGCAGCCCGTGCACCATGTTCTTCTTTGCTAACTCTTTTAGACCACCTTGATGTAGGTGACCAAAGCGGAGATGCCACAGCGACGCCTTGTCTTCTACGTTGACTTGCAAACACTTTTCTCGCACGCTTCTCAAATTCAGTTTGTACATCCGATTTCTTCCCATCTCGACTAGAGCAACCAGACGCCCTTGCTTGTCCTTCAAGTGTAGTACTCGGTCTTTTAAAAGTATCGAGTAACCTTTCTCCGTGAGTTGCCCCATACTCAAAATGTTGGTCTTGAGGTCTGGTACGTAATAAACATCTTGGATTGACCCTATTAAGCCATCCTTTTGTAAGTAACAAACCGTACCTCGGCCTTTGACCTCCACCTTTGATGCATCTCCAAATGACACATGACCATCTTCAATCTTTTGCATCTCTTTGAATAGGTACTCGTGACCGCACATATGATTGCTTGCCCCCGAGTCGAGGTACCACAGAGTGTCATTGTTGATGTTGACTCCATTTTGAGCCATCAAGAAAAAGCCTTCATTTTCGTCTTCCAAGACTAGGTTGGTTATTTCTTCCACCTTTTTATCGGCTCGACAATCTTTTGCAAAATGCCCCACGTTACCACAATTATAACATTTGTCGGAGTTGCAATCCTTCGCATAGTGGCCATACTTGTAACACTTGTAGCACTCGATGTTGGAATAGTTCGATCGGCCACCTCTTCCTCGACCGCGTCCTCTTCCACGCCAATTTGGTTGGCTCGACTGTCCCTTCTCCTTATAGTACCTTTCATGACTGCTGCCTTGACCACTGCGACCATTTTCACAACTTCCACGGCCACGCCCTCAACCTCAGAAATTTTGAGAATATAATACATTTTCGTCTTTGATTGACGCATTGGTTTGAAGTGCTTGCTCGAGTGTCTCCTCTCTTTTTTCTTCTTACGTTGTTCGTGTGCCTTGAGAGAACCGGCAAGCTCATCGACTGTGAGCGTCGCAAGGTCCTTTGATTCTTCTATTGCGCAGACAACATTATCAAAATTGTCGGTTAATGATCTCAAAATCTTTTCCACAACTCGCGCATCGGTTAACGCTTCGCCATTACGAATGAGTTGGTTCACCACGGCTTGTACACGCGTGATGTAGTCGGATACACTTTCCGATTCCTTCATCTTCATGCTCTCTAACTCGCCACGAAGAGTTTGGAGACACACTTGCTTGACTCGGTCGGCTCATTTGAACACTTTTGCTAAAATGTCCCACGCTTCTTTTGAAGTAGTTGCACCGGCAATCTTCTCAAAGCCCGAACTCATCAACGACTCGGAACAACATGTATAACGCCGTCTTATCCTTCGCTCACGCCTCTTTCAACGCCTTGTTTTGAGCCGCCGTATATCCCGTGGTATTTGTTGGTTCTTCGAAACCTTCTTCGACCACCTCCCATGCATCTTGAGAGTCGAGAAGAGCTTTCATTTGAATACTCTAGTTCTCGTAGTTCGCCTTCGTTAGTCGTGGTAGCGGCATTTGACCCATCACATTCGTCATTGGCTTTGATACCAATTTGTAACTAAAAACTCACTAGTAAACTAAAAACTCACTTGAAATATTTAACTTTTGTATTCTTCTAAGTTGTGTTTTCCAATGAACTTAACAAGGCCTTTATATAGACTCTACTCTTGCCAAAAAAACTGAAAATAATTAAATCTATCACCCATTGGCCTTTCACCTACAAACATTTCATCTACAAAGACTCTTGACATTTTATGTTTCCACTAACTTCTAAATTGTAACTTCTAATTAAAAAAATCACTAAAACATAACATTTAATGTTTATTCAACAGTCCGGAGGTCATCACAATTTGTCCAGCAATCATGATTAATTTATAAATCTCTTCCAATGATTATATCCACTAGATCGATCACCCTCTCTCTCTCTCTCTCTCTCTCTTTCTCTCTCTCTCTCCCTCTTTTTCTCCTTCTATTTATGCCATCACTGGGGGTTTATCACCGAGGCCCCCTTCCCCTTCCCTCTTTTCTCTTTCTTTCTCTCACCCTCTATTTCGACTGCAACTGGGTCTTATAACCCACTTCATTTTTACTGACCCAACTGAACAAACCTAGACCGGTACAACTTAGCCAGATCGGTCTGAACCAACCCATCAAATAAAATCGAATTGGAATGGTTTGAACCAGCCCGGTCTGAATTGTTTGGCCAAGTTTAATCTTTTAATTTCTGACCCAAAGCAGTCTCTTTTGAACTCGTTCAGACCCCTTCGCACCATTTTAATGAAATCTCTTTTATTTTAAGATATTAAAAATGTGTTTATATTGATTTATTTCAAAACAATTTAATGATTATATGTTTTTGGATTCCAAGTCATTAATTGTTTAGTTCATTCTTCCGCTTCAGGTAAAGGAATCTATATCATAATGCGACTCATGTGTGATAAATGTATATGCTTTGTGTAAGTGAATTTGAATCGTAAATGTGATCCATATGTGATAAATGTCTATGTTTTGTGTAAGTGAACTTATATTGTAATATGACTCATGTGTGATAAATGTATATGTTTTGTGTAAGTGAACTTATATTGTAATGTGGCCCATGTGTGATAAATGTATATACTTTGTGTAAGGGAATTTGTATCGTAATGTGACTCATGTGTGATAAATGTATATGTTTTATGTAAGTGAATTTACATTGTAATGTGACCTACGTGTGATAAATGTAATATACGTTATTCTCATCAGCTTTAATTGTCTATAAGCATGTTATGTTCATATATATGTTTGTGTAAATTGACTTATATAATTATGTGATTCTGATATTATAATTGTATCATGTATTTATTATCTATTTAACCATTGTTCAATAATTATTATATTTTTTTAACACATTGCTAATTGTTTATTGTTCAGTTATTAATTTGATTATTATGAGATAAATATTTGGGTATGACTGATTTTACGTTAGTATGTTATCATGTTTGATTCTGTTACATGTATCAATATGCATTATATGATTAATTGTTATCATACATTGGACTCTGCAAGTTACGAAGTTAATTCAATCAAGTGGTAATTAAGCAAGATATGAACTTAAGCACGACCCTTAGTTAATAAGAAATCAAGACTGTTCACGTTTTGTTCTGTTATGGGAATGGGGTGTCATCTGTTCATGCTTTCATCACACATAGGGTGCCATCTGTTCATGTTTTGGTCATACATTGGGTGCCATCTGTAAATATTTTCCATCACTCATGAGGTGCCATCTATTCACGTTTTCTGTCACATGTGAGTGTCATCTGTTCTGTCGCTCAATGTGTGACATCTGTTTCATCGCCCGATGTGTGTCATCTGTTTTGTCGCCCAATTCATCATGATGTGTTTCAGTTAATGTGTGATCAGTTCTGATTAGGTTGTTAACTAGGAGATATGCCAAGACAAGATATGAATAAGTTTGTTATATGATTCTGTTTGAGACAGGTGTTATCTACGTGCTATGTTAAGTCATGTCATGATCAAGTACGTTACTTTATTTCATTTATGATATATGTCAAGTTCAGTTATGTTATGTCATGATTGAATTTATGACATGTGGATGCATGTTATTATGTGAGTTTGCTTACTGGGTATTTTAAAATACTCATCCCCCCACAGTTGTTTATGATACAGATAGTGATGACGAGCAGTATAAGTGAGAGACTGCCATAACCAGTTGAATTAAAAGAATTTATGTTTTCAGTTTATGGATTGATTTAAAACTTGGGAAAATATTTTCTGTTTAACTCAGTAGTTTATTTTACATTATGTTTTTCTACGAATTATGATTAGTGATAGTTTCATGAATTATGGATTTCAAGTTTTGACTTTATTTCAGTTTTTCAAGATTTTATTAATTGTACATTTAAGACACTTTATCACTTCCGCTATCTAATGATTAAGATTTCGATCATGGATAAGTTTAATGCTTCAGCTATTTAAGGTCAAGGTTTTTCTATAATGGGTAAATTAAGAATTTCAATTTGAGAATTTTCTCAAAATTAGGGTTTGTTTCAAATTGGGGATTTCAAAATTGTGAAACTACACGTATGTTTAACCCTCAGGGATCGGGGCGTTTACAGTTTGGTATCAAAGTAATGGTTTTAGATTCTGTAGACTTTTCTTAGTGAAAAATATGGCATGTCGCTCACTCGGCTCCTCCATCATCTTACAAGTCAGGTACGCATTATATGTATGTTTTAATTATTGATTCAGTATGACATGCTTTAGTTTCATTATGGCATGTTTGCTACGTTTATGTTATATTTGTGCGATAAGATTAGGTTTTTGGTAAGTCTTGAATTTTGGTGGGTAGTAGATTAATGGCTCTCCTACGAGAAATGACAATCATGCACCGATCGATCCTTATGCGAACCCTCCGGCAACCATGATCAAAATGTTTTGAGAATTTTTGGAGGTGTTGAGGCAGACAGCGATGACTCGCCCAGCTCAACTACAGCAACCGCAACAGGCGAAAACAATCGACGTGCAGCTGATCCACACGTTCAGGAGGCTGAACCCGCCCGGATTTGACAGTCTTTCATCTGATCCATTGTTAGTTGGCGATTGGATTATGAGATTGGAGCAGATCTTCCAGTTTATGATGTGTTCTGAGATTCAAAAGGTTGTTTATGCAACTTTTATGTTGACGTTAGAAGCTCAAAAATGATGGGAGCTCACACAAAGAGCACATGATATTATGCATAATCTGGCGACTTAAGATCGATTTAAGGAGCTATTTTTCAAGAAGTATTTTCCGACCACCGTCAGAGTGAGCAAGGAGGCCGAATTTCTTAGGCTGGTGCAAGGTAATAGGACTGTTGTTGATTATGAGAGGAAGTTCGAGGAATTATCTCGCTACGCCATGTATTACATTGATAGCGAGATCAAGAAGGCTCACACGTTCGAAAGGGGACTTCGTCGAGAGATAAAGGGTTATGTGTCACTACACAAGCATACCACTTACGCAGCGGTGGTTGAAGCAGCATTGTTGATGGAGCAGAATCTTCCACCAAGAGAGCTACCACTGAATGATCACTCGTCACAAGAGAAGAGGAAGCTTCAAGATGACCATTTTAAATAACGAGATGCAAAGAAACAAGTTAGAGATTTTCTTCCTATTTGCGTCACTTGCAACAAAAGCCACGTCAGGACAGTGTTATCGGAAGATTAATGCTTACTTTAAGTTAGGGAAAACTGGGCATTATCTCAAGGATTGTTCGTTGAACAAACAAGGTCAGAACGATAGCACAACAATCATCAAGAATAAAGGAAAGGCATTCGCTTTGACACATCAGGAAGCGGATGATTAAACTGCAGTTATTGTCAGTATACTCCTTGCTTTTGGGCATTCAATCTTCGCATTGATTGAACATTGATTTTCTTTTCTTCATTTGTGTTTTGTGCTTTACCGTTGGCTGAGTTTTCGATTCTTTTTGGATATTTTTAGTGTTTAAAAAAAACATGGCATCTTTCTTTCGAGGATGAAAGTTTTTTAAGAAGGGGAGAATGTAATACCCAAACCTTTCATAAATGGGCATTTTCATAAAATTGATATAAAAGACAATGTGATTTTAAAATTTGATTTTAAAGATGGATTATTTGTATTTTTTGTAAAACTATTTTTAATTAGATAAGAGTTCTTCAAAGTTTGATTTTTTTAAAAATTTTAAAAGTGTTTTAGTATATAGTTTTAAAACTCACTCACACCATATGCTTATATATACCCTAGTATTACCCTAACCCTATTTTTATCCTTGATTCGACAATTTCACCCCTCGAATTGAAACTCACTCACACCATACATCTCTTTACACCGTAACCTATTCCTAACCAATTTTTTTATATATTTCTCCTTCTCCATCTCACCCCACGCATCCCTATTCAATGAAACTGTTCTCCCTCATTCTCTGCGTTTTCTTCTCCTTTTCTCTTCTTGCTCCTTGTTGTTGCCGTCAACATTCCATCACCGGTAAGCTTTTTCTTTTCTTCTTCTTCTTCTCCTTCTCTTCTTTCTCTGTCTTTTCTCTTTCCCCTGTTTTGTTTCCCCTTCCCCTCTTTCTCATTCATCCCACCATCCATATGTTTCCTTCTCTCTCGCTCTCTGTTTCTCTCTCTCTTCTGCTTTCTCTCTTCCTCTTTACGTTGTCTCTCATTTTCTCTCTCTATGTCTCTCTGCTTCTCTCTTTATCCCACTCTCTCTTCCCCTCTCAGATTCCCTCTTTATTTTTCTTCGCCTTTCTGTTTCTTTTTCCTCTCGTTCTCTTTCTCTCACACATTTTATCTGTCTCTCTCTGCTTCTTTCTTCTCTCTCCCCCCTCTCTCTCCCACTGCTTCTGCCATCACCAGCATTTTATTGTCGAGGCCCCCTTTTCCCCTTTCCTATTTCCTCTTTCTTTCTCTCTCCCTCTATTTCAACTGCAACTGGGTATTATGACCCGGTTCATTTTTTCCGGTCCTGATTTAAGCTTACCCGAACTGATTCAGTGAACCCAGACCGGTCTGAACCGGTCCAGCCTAATCCAGACTGAACCAACCCAGACCAGTTTAGCTTAGCCAGGCCGGTCAGAACTAACCCATCAAATAAAATCAAACCAGAATGGTCTGAACCAGCCCGGTCTAAACCGTTTGGCCAAGTTTAATCTTTCAATTTTTGACCCAAAGCATTGTCTTCTGAACTCGCTCCGACCCCTTTGCACCGTTTTAATTAAATCTATTTTACTTTATGATATTAAAAATGTGTTTATATTGATTTATTTTAAAATAATTAGTGATTATATATTTTTGGATTTCAGGTCATTAATTGTTTAGTTCATTATTCCGCTTCAGACAATGGAATTTATATCGTAATGTGGCTCATGTGTGATAAATGTATATGCTTTGTGTAAGTGAATTTGTATCGTAATGCGACTCATATGTGATAAATGTCTATGTTTTGTGTAAGTGAACTTATATTGTAATATGACCCATGTGTGATAAATGTATATGTTTTGTATAAGTGAACTTATATTGTAATGTGACCCATGTGTGATAAATGTATATACTTTGTGTAAGGTAATTTGCATCGTAATGTGACACATGTATGATAAATGTATATGCTTTGTGTAAGTGAATTTATATTGTAATGCGACCGACGTGTGATAAATATAATATGTGTTATTCTCATCCGCTTTAATTGTCTATAAGCATATTATGTTCATATATATGTTTGTGTAAATTGACTTATATAATTATGTAACTCTGATATTATAATTGTATCATGTATTTATTATCTGTTTAACCATTTTTCAATAATTATTATATTTCGTTAACACTTTGTTGATTGTTTATTGTTCAGTTATTAATTTGATTATTATGAGATAAATATTTGGATATGACTGATTTTATGTTAGTATGTTGTAATGTTTGATTCTGTTACATGTATCAGTATGCATTATATGATTAATTATTATCATACGTTGGACTCTGTAAATTATGAAGTTAATTTAATTAAATGGTAATTAAGCAAGATATGAACTTAAGTACGGCCCTTAGTTCACAAGAAATCAAGATTGTTCACGTTTTGTTCTATTTTATGAATGGGGTGTCACATGTTCATGCTTTCATCACACGTAGGGTGTCATCTGTTCATGTTTTGGTCATACATTGAGTCTCATCTGTAAATATTTTTCGTGACTCATGAGCTACCATCTTATCACATTTTACGTCACCTATTAGTGCCATCTGTTTTGTCGCCAATGTGTGTCATCTGTCTCATCCCCCCGATGTGTGCCATATGTTTCATCGCCCAATTCGTCATGATATGTTTCAGTTAACGTGTGATCAGTTCTGATTAGGTTATTAACTATGAGATATGCCAAGGCAGGGGAGATGAATGAGAGAGATGGGGGAACGGGAAACAAAACAGGGGAGAGAGAAAAGATATAGAAAGAAGAGAAGAAGGAAAGAAAAGAAAAAGCTTCTCGGTGATGGAATGTCAACGACAATAGCAAAGAACAAGAAGAGAAAAGGAGAAGAAAACGCAGAGAGTGAGGGAGAACGGTTTCATTGAATGGGGTTGAGTGGGGTGAGATGGAGAAGGAGGAATATATAAAAATTAGGTTAGGGCTTGGTTAGGGTATAAAGAGATGTATGATGTGAGTGAGTTTCAATTTGAGGGGTGAGATTGCCGATATAAGGATAAAAATAGGGTTAGGGTAATACAAGAGTATACATAAGCATATGGCGCGGTGTATTTTAAAATTATATACTAAAACACTTTTAAAATTTAAAAAAAATCAAACTTGGAATAAATCTTATCTAATTAAAAATAGTTTTATAAAAAATACAAATAATCCATCTTTAAAATCAAAATTTAAAATCACATTATATTGTAAATCAATTTTACGAAAATACTCATTTACAAAATGTCAGAGTATTACAATCATCGTCTAATTAAATTTGTATGTTCTAAATGACCGTACATGTTAGATAATTTTGTTGTTTTATTCAACATGTACTAGTAGCTTTAAAAATTCTAGTATGAACCCACTTCGTTAATGTATTAAATGGTTATTGCAAAAATGAGGCATGATTGTAAAAGAAATTAAGTATACGATCGAATCATTGTATATTGTATAAAAAATGATCGTATATTGTATAAAAAATGAGATTACAAAAAAGTCAAAATTAAGTTTGCATTCTCCTTAAAACTACGTACAATTATGTAATCGATAATTAAATGGGTCTAGAATTAGATTACATCAGAAGCAAAACGAAAATATTTCAAAGTTCCCCACGTGTGAAGTGTCGTGTCGGTGGTCCAACCTCCAAAGTACAAAAACCACCATCTCTTTCAGAGCCACGTATCCTCTGCCCAACGCTCAATTGTATATCAAGCAACTTTAAATTATTTATAATAATCTTCTCGAAATTAACATCATTAATGGTGTAATTATTAACTTTCTATTTAAACAAAATGCAGGCAAGATACAATATACATGGGCGACACCCGTCACCTCTACTTCTTCAAGTACTTAATAATGCTCTAAATGAAATTTGTAATTTTTTATAGTAAAACATCGGTTAATCATGATGCTAATCACTCTGATTAAACTAATCGAAAACCGTCAGATCTAAGCAAGTCAAAGCAACACTCAAGTGGTCGGGTCCCCACTCCCCGCACCTCAATTACACGTCAAGATACAAACAGTAGTTTGTAAAATTAGATGAGAAATGGGTCCCGTTTAGTTTTGCTCATAAACAATCTGGAGAGAGAATTTCAAAAGAGGAAAAAGCAATTAATTAATGGAAAGATTCTTGAATTATGATGCAGCTGAAGAAGAAATCCCCTGTGCGCTTACGTGGGTTTTCTTCTTTGTTAGTGAAGTATCAGTCTCAGTCCTTCCTGCTCTGCTCATTACCTTTCGTCTTCTCCTTTTTCTTCCATTTCTAATTTCCCATCATGTCTAAAACCACGCCGGATAAGGATTTCCCCTCATCCAAACCCAATTGCGCCACTCCAAATGGCATCGTCGCCGCCACACCTAATGGCACTGCCGCTCCTACCACCACTAAACCACAGCTCCACCATCCTTACCGCCCCCAACCTCAATATCCACACCACCACCGTCACCACCGTCGTAACCGCAATCTCTGTCGCTGTTGCTGTTTCTGGACGATCGTTGTAATTTTAGCCATAGCACTTCTCGCTGCCATTGCAGGAGCCGCTCTGTATCTCCTCTACAACCCTCACCGTCCCCAATTCTCCATATCCTCTCTTCGCATTGGCAAACTCAACCTCACTACCACCTCCGACGCCTCCTCCACCCACCTCTCCTCCGTCCTCAACCTCACCCTCTCTGTTCTCAACCCTAACTCCCACCTCTCCTTCTTCTACGACCCCTTCACCCTGTCTTGCTTCTCCAACTCAATCCTCGTCGCCAATAGCTCCATCCCCGCCTTCAACAGCGCCATCAAGAACGATACCGTTTTCCGAGCCGTCCTGATCGGGTCGGAAGATCTGTATACCAAATCGGCGACCGATTTGAAATCGAATCTGAAGAGAAAAAGTGGGTTCCCACTGAAAATTCAAATGAACACCAAAGTGAAGGTGAAGATTGGTGGGTTCAAGAGTAAAAAGGTTGGCATTAGAGTTGAGTGTGAGGGCATAAAGGGATTTGTACCCAAAGGTAAGTCGCCGTCGGTGGCTTCAGTTTCTAATTCTAAGTGTAACGTCGACCTTAGGATCAAGATTTGGAAACTGACATTTTAACTACTCAACAATTTTTCATACTTGTTTTGCATCCGATATCATGAATTTAACGAACAGATAAACTTTAACCTTTGTTTACTTCATTTTTAATTTTTTGGTGAAATTTTTTTTGGGATAATGATATTCCAAATCAAAAGTACTGGGCTAAGAAATTGAGGTTACACTCTGAATTGTAATTCTACGATGTGATACTTCACTTAACACGTTTGTTTCTAACTTAGAAATTGAATAGTATCGATTCCAAATTGTTGTCGGATGTATGTCATGATGCTCTATTAGCTTGATAGCAAGATTATGGGTTTATTAGTACTAACATTGATTTCCTTGTCAAAGGACAATAAACATGTTTAGTAAGAAAAGCTTGAAATATAATGATGATTAATTATAATAATCAGAGAGAAGACATGATTAGTACAGTATGGGTTGGAAAGGATTCAATTCGATTTCACGTGGTTGCCGTAGGGCCTTGCCTTGTTCGACTGGGGGCAGTTGCAATTTTGTCAGTGATATAATGCCTATTTATAGAAAAACAAACAAATGACACAAATCCCTCTAATCTTTGGAGATAGTCGTATGTCGTTAATCTTAATCTCAAATATTTCATAATCAAAACTTTAATCTCGAGGTTTTTTATTTTTAACACAAACATATATGTGACACATAATTTCTTATAAAATTAGGATTGCATAAAAAGATCATATCTCAGTCATTTAGAATAATTTTCACCGTTTCAACATGATGTCTTCGTAAACTCAAAAGAATTACTATTAATTTTTGTTAGCAAAGTTAGTACGTGCTTTACCATAAAACCCCTTTTTACACAAAAAAACTAGATTAGTGATTGTATACAAAAAATTAAGAGATTATCAGTCGCTAGGAGAACCATAATTGAAAAACATATGCTAAATTCACTACGAAATCATGTATTCAAGGCCTATGTTATTTATGTAATTGTTTATGTTTCGACATTTGGATAGAGACAAATTTATGGTTGGAAAGTGCTTCTGTCTATGTAATGTCTATTCTTCATTATAGATCTTGAAAGGTTATCTGCCGTTGACATACTATTTGAGATAGATTTTTAAATTTAATCGATCAGATGAACCTTGTTGTCATTCATATTTATCGGGACGGTAACCGAGTTGTAGATTGTTTGGCGTCCATGGCCTCTAGTATAATTACTTCAAGTTGGTGGTGGAATGCTCTGAATTATTTTTCTTCATTTGTTTCTGATGATATTTATAACGTCTTTTTTAGGCTCTGTTGATTTTTTTCTTTATATTTTCTTTTGTTGACTCTTTTATTTAATTTTAATAATATATTTCGAATGATAGATTTCATTCAATTTTTAACTTTCTTGATTTATAATCCTTACTTTTGGCTAGTACTCTCTTTCATTTTATGAGTTTTCTCCTTTGGAGTTTTTTTTCATAAAAAGTTTTAACAAGTCTAGCCATGGGGGTTCCTTTGAGCTTTTTTATTATGGATGAGACTTCGCCTGTGGTGTTTCTTCCGACTCTTTTATTTACTTTGATTGGTCTAGGTTAGATAATAAGAGTGCTAAAGAGGTGTCAGTCTAGCCGGGATGTTCTGGTGCATCTACTGATTTCTTTCTCCAACTTGAGTTTCTTTTTATTTTTTGCCTTGGGGTATGCTCCTTGCTTTTATGTATTCTCTTATTGATTAACGAATGACTATTTTTGTTGGGGTGTTGTTACACCCCATTCTCTTTGACAAAAAAACATATTTGGTTGAGTTAAATGACGAGAGTGCTACGGAGGTGTCAGTTTAGTTGGGATATCCTGGTGCACCGACTGATTCCTATCACTAATAAATTTGTATATAAAAAAGGATGTGTGGATACACTTCTTGATAATGGAATCCACAGACCAATAAGGGATGGTCATAATAAGGTTTACAAGCCATTTTCATATATAATTGAAGGTAATGAGCGAAGATTTTGTGAGTCACTTCTTGGCAAATAGGTCGATTATTAAGGACGGTGTTAATAAAGAATCAATGGGGATTTCTAGATATATTGTAGTTGATTGAAATTGAGAAAATTATGTCCACGTTGTTACAAACATACGATTCATGGGGAAATAAAAGAAATAGATTCAACCGATCATTTATGTGTCACCCTTCCAAGGAAGATGCCAAATGACGTATGTTTTTCACTTTTAAGAAAAAACATTTTTTAGACATAAAACATTATAGAAGGTTTAATTTTGTAAAAATAAAAAATAAACATCCGGGATAGTCCAAATTGCCCAGTTCGGATCCGCATCCCAAAATGGTCCAAGAATTTTCCTAAGATTTTTTGCTAAAGTAGACCCCTACACTAACCAATTTACATAATTAAACTCTTACACTAATTTTTACTTACCCTGACCCCTGGTCTACCTTCAATTCAAAATCAGTTTGTGAAGTTATCAAAAAGCGCCTTCACGAATTCCAAACGACGGCTTGAAAAAAAAGTGATGATTACACGAAAGCTCACCCCTACATGTACTTAACTTACATGTCATTTATTTCTCTCTTACTATCATTACCTCTCTCTCTCTCTCTCTCTCTCGAAGTCACAACATCTCTCTCTCTGTAAATCCTTGAGTCTTCATCTCTCAAAATAGGGAAAAACAATAAGGTAAGTTTTCAGGTTCCTGAGTTTTTGTTCTGGATTTTAAGGTGTTTTTTCTAAGTTTCTGAGCTGTTTTTCTTTTGGTTTCTGAGAGTTTTTTTTTTTGGATTTCTACGTTTCTTTGTTTTTCTGGATGTCTAAATCACAACAAGGTTGTTTTTTTTCTTCTAATATTTTTTTCTGGGTCTCTGAGTGTTTTTTCCCCTAGGTTTCTGAGCATTTTTTGGTGGGTTTTTTAGGTTATAGTCTTGGTGGGTGTCCATTTTCTGGGTAACACGAGGGTTATGTAAGCTTCGTGTAGGCTACATGAAGACTACACGAGGGTCGTGTAATCCTCGTGCAGGCTACATGAGGACTTCACGAGGGGCGTGTAAGCCTCGTATAGGCTATACGAGGACCATATGAGGGTCGTGTAGCCCTCGTGTACTACACGAGGGTTGCATAAAGCTCGTGTAGTCTACACGAGGATCGTGTACGCCTCGTGTAGTCTACACGAGGATCGTGTACGCCTCGTGTAGTCTACACAATGCTACATGAACATCGTGTACATTTCATAATCTTATGTTTTCCTTGAACATTCTACAGGTTATGTCTTTATCGAAGATGAAGCTAAGATACGTCAATGATGTTAACACAATCTCAAAAGTAAGGGTCAATGCAAAATGTAATACCCACTGCATAGAGGTTATCAAGACCAAGTTGATAGCTCCTCAACTCTCCCTATTTAGGGACAAATGCTTTGGCCATCTCCTTGATCTCCCAGCCCTGAAGTTTTCAGCAATTGTCTGCCACTAGGTGCTGGCCAGGGAGGTCGAATATGTTAATGACACTCCATCTGAGGAGAAAATCTGGTTTCTTGTCAATGAAGAACTACTGTGCTTCTCCAAGAACGAGTTCTCGTTGATGATCAGACTTAAGTTCGGTGAAGCCCGTGATGAGAATAAGACAGGTGGCCCCATCAAACTTTCTGATATGTACTTTCCCAAAGCTCAATCAACAACCATGGCTAAGTTGGAGGAGAAGTTAAAAAAATTTGAATACAAGTCAGATTCTGATGGGTCAAGATGACTCTGATTTATTTGCTAGAGCATTTTCTGTTGGGGAAGGAAAATCTTCATTCATAGAACTACCGTTGTAACATGTCACGGATATGTTCTATAAGGCATGTAATAGGAAGCTTTCTAGCATCTTTCAAAATCTTACTCAAACATTATGGATGTTTGTAGTCATTATATTGTATCGTTTTCCATCAAAACGGGAACGTGCCCACCTCTCAACTTCCCCACCGACACATATTGTGAGATATCTGAAAATGCATATGTAAAAGGAGTCATTAGCCGATCAAATTTTAATTGACGGTATACCTTTGCTGCTTTAAAAAATAATGCGATCGCATCTAAATTGATCTGATATTTTGGCTCATATGGGATGCAAGCTCCGTAAAGCGCATTAGGAAAGACAACATGTGCAGCATTAAGTATACGTGTATGCCTATCAGATATAAATATCAAGTCTTCCGGATCACCGATTACATCGTGAAGTTTACGGAAGAACCATTCCCTTGAATCTGCAATTTCAAATGCAATGAGATATACTTGGTTGTTCCCATCCTTTGTTGTTACAACAAATAATACTCTCTTATATTTGGCTTTTAAGGCGGTTGCGTCAACAGCAATAACAGACCGTATACAGCTGAAAAATCCACGAACAGAGGATTCAAAAGCCATGAAAAATATTTAAAATGATCATGCTCATCGGTATTTATGTGTGTTGTTGTCCCTGAAAAATATTTAATATTGATGTATTAAAATCAGCAGAGTACATAGTGTACATGATGCGTACACGAGGTCCGTGTAACCATGGTGTAGACTACACGAGGTCCATGTAACCATGGTGTAGACTACACGAGTTCCGTGTAACCATCGTGTAGGCTACATGAGGTCCATGTAACCATGGTGCAAACTACACGATGATTACACGAGATCCGTGTAACCATCGTGTAGACTATACGAGGTCTGTGTAACCATCGTGTAGACTACACAAGGTCCATGCAACCATCGTATAGACTACACGAGGTCTGGGTAATCATGTTGTAGACTACACAATGATTACATGAGGTCCGTGTAACCATCGAGTAGACTACACGAGGCTCGTGTAATACTCGTGTAGCCATTATGATGGTAAAATAAAAAAAATAAGCACCTCAATTTTTTATTCTAACATGTGACAATATGTTGGGAGCATTCTATAGTTGTCTTCATGAGATCCTCGAACTAATTCCAATACATATTCCCTAGCCCTCCATGCCTTATGATAATTTATGTTGACACCGAAGTCAAGCCGAACATCTTCAATTATGCCTTTTAGCATATATATATGTTTGACACCCATGTATTTGGACCGTATAGAATGACTAATCAATGAATATGTAACCTGATGGTGTTGATGTCTCAATACCTTAAATGTGCATGCATGTATATTGATGAACTTTGTAAGTTTGAAGTATCGATAATTTTTCAACTTCATGGCCCGTAACCTTCATTGGCATATTTTCTCAACACATACAAGTACTAATATTGATTGTTTTGACTTGAAAATCCGAAACTCAAAATTTCTCCGGATGGCTATCATATGAGCAATCTTAAGTAGCTCAGCTTTATTACTATACAAATCATCCATATTTATTGAGTCTAATACAACCTAATTCAAATCATCACGTTGCTTACTGGACCCAGAATGTTGTTCATTCAAATCAGGTTATGATAGAAATGGACAAGTGGTATCGGGTTCAAGACTAGTATTCAAGTCTAGAATTATTGTATGGTCATCTCCACTGATGACTTCATCATGGTCATCTCCACGAATTGCATCATCATACGCCCCCTGATCAAAATCATCAACATCAACATACTCATCCTCGAAAACATTATAATCGTCGTGATAAAAACATCATCATCATGGTAGTTCCTTTCAAAATGATCAACATTCTTAAAGGGAGGAATGCTTTCATGTAGAGGTTGTCGTGACATTTGTGTTTCAGGAACCCAACTTTGATAAAACTCTGTAATTTTAGGAACCACGAGGTTATTGTGACATTGTGGTTTAATGAAACGAGCTTTGAAATGAAAAAAATTTAGCTTGGTACTTACAAATAGTTAGCTTCTAAGTGATTCTGATGCATTCTCCTTAACAAAGAACTGTAAATCTCTATCTTTTAAAATTTCAGCAGGAGAGCAGGGGACATGACTTCTATAAAGAAATTTGATGGACATATCATACTTTGATGGGTATATTTAGAGTTCTTCATGTAATATACTCATTAGTTCGTGGTAAGTGCAGTTAGTAGATATCTCCAATAGTTTGGTTTTCTCTCCACTAAAAGACCATGTTTTACCATTTTTACCCAACCTCCATCATGAATTACAAAATTCAAACTTTAGACATATCTTTATATACATCAATGAAGGAATTCAGTACAAGAAGAATACATAATGAAATGAAATATTACACGATGATCGTGTAGCCATCGTGCAGTGTACACGATGCTCGTGTAGTCATCGTGTACTGTAATAAGTCCTACATGATGACTACATTATGATCGCGTAGTGTAATCGTGTAGTATACACGAGTGCACTGCACGATGATCATGTAATGTAATCGTGTAATGTACACGAAGAGTGCACGATGATCGTATAGTTCCATCATGTAATGTAAACGAGGACTACACGAAGATCATGTAGTATAATCGTGTAGTTTACACGAGAAGTACACGATCATCATGGGGCCATCCTATACACTACACGATGATCGTGTAGTTCTCGTGTAGTGTAATTGTTACACGATGCTCGTGAACTACTAAAAAAAGTTCCTAGCATAGTATACGATGATCGTCTAGTGTACACGAGGTTTACATGGGGCTCGTGTACCATGTAGTTTACACGATGACTACACGAAGCTCGTGTAGTACCTTGTAGACCTCGTTTAACACTACACCATCATCTTGTAGAGATCTTGTACAATAAATGAACTTCAAACAACGTTCTAGAAAAAAGGAAACAAATAAATATTTTCAGAAAACTCATGAAAGAAGGAAGAAAACAAGTAAATATTTCTAGAAAGAAGAAAACAAAAAACTTATACTTGTTCCAGAGAGAAAAATTAACAATCATTTGTTGTTGCAGGAAGAAAACGAAGAAGAAAACGAATAAGTAGAAAAAATGTAAAACGAAGAAGGAGAAATGAGATGGGTAGGGATATTTTGAGTGTTAAGTGAGTAGATCATGATATTTAATTGAATAACTTGTAAGAATGGTAATGTAAAAAAGTGAAAAAAAAAAAAAAAAAAATTAAGGATCAAGGTAAATAAAATTAATATAAAAATCTAATTCTGTAACGTGATTAGCGTAGAAACTCATTTTCCTACGGTTCTGATCTTGGATAAGATGAATATGCGAATGATGCTTTGATACTTTTCGGGAGAAATAGAAATTCCAAAATCTCACACTTCCTTACTATTCCTGAAAACCCTCCTCTTTTTGCTGTATTTTCATCAGATTCACTTACCAATCTTATATTCTCTGCAAATCCGCTAATCCTATCGGTAAGCATTTCTCTTTCTCATATAATCGCTCGCCTCCTTCAAGGCTGAAGTATGAAGAAGGATCTAATGATTATTGTATATTTTATTTTATGCGTATATGACTTAATTGTTTGTTTTACGTATTCTTGATCAATTGGGATGCTCTAAAGGTCAATTATTCGAAACCCACAACTACAATGAGTTAGATTCATTTCCATTACCTGCATTAGTTTTTTGGGTTTTGGGGTTCGACATCTCTCTATATCCGTGATGAAGATGATTTGCTAATACATGTGGTAGTGGTGCTGGCCTTGTAGTTTGTTGAAATCTTTATTTTTGATTTGACCACTTAGTGAGCCTGGTTTTTGCTGTGTTTTCTACTCTTCTTAATTCATTCGAACTGATGGTAAAAGTATTATCCTTTCTTGCCGCTAATATAAATCAAATGACTTCCGTTCAAGTCCTTACCTAGTGAAATCCATCCTAAATTTCCGGCCATTGAGCGCTTGAAACTTTGTAATTTGACAAATTTCATATTCGCTTTGTAGGTGCAAGTGCATGCTAGTAAGCTGAACCGTACAGCAACATGGCACATCTGCTTTCAACATCATGCTATTCCAAGACCTCCTCCACCTGCAAAGCGTACTCAAAACCTTTGAACCAATGTTCAACTTCATTTTCCACTTCGGTTTCTTTGCAAACTTCTAAATCCTCTTACCAGAGACTCGTTTCTAAAAGACAAAAGCAGCAAAGAAGTTTTATCATTCGTGCAACTACACTTCCCGTAACCCAAGAAGCCACTACTCAACCTACCTCTGGCGCTCATGAATCCTCCGATAATTCTTCTAAACCACAACGGGTAATGGTCATTGGAGGAGATGGGTACTGTGGTTGGGCCACTGCCCTTCATCTATCCAAGAAAGGTTATGAGGTTGCCATTGTTGATAGCCTTGTTCGTCGTCTATTTGACCACCAGCTCGGTCTTGACTCATTGACTCCAATCGCCTCCATCCATAACCGCATACGCTGTTGGAAATCTCTTACTGGAAAATCCATTGAACTCTACGTCGGTGATATTTGTGATTTTGAGTTCTTATCAGAAACCTTTAACTCTTTCGAGCCAGATGCTGTCGTCCATTTTGGGGAACAACGATCTGCACCTTATTCTATGATTGATCGGTCAAGGGCTGTTTTCACACAGCACAACAATGTGATTGGGACTCTAAATGTTCTATTTGCTATTAAAGAGTTCAGAGAGCAGTGCCATTTAGTGAAGCTTGGGACAATGGGAGAATATGGGACTCCAAACATTGACATTGAGGAGGGTTATATTACAATAACTCACAATGGAAGAACGGATACTTTACCTTACCCGAAACAAGCAAGCTCATTTTACCATCTGAGCAAAGTCCATGATTCACATAACATAGCCTTCACTTGCAAGGCTTGGGGGATTAGAGCTACTGATTTAAATCAAGGAGTAGTTTATGGAGTTAGGACAGATGAGACAGATCTGCATGAAGAGCTCTGCAACAGGCTTGATTATGATGGTGTGTTTGGAACTGCGTTGAACCGGTTCTGCGTTCAGGCTGCTGTCGGTCATCCTCTTACAGTTTACGGCAAAGGGGGTCAGGTAAGAAGTATAGTGATATAGTAGCTTCAGTTTTATAATCTACATCTATTAAATATATTTAAGGTAGCTTGAGATCAGGAGAATCATTTTATGGACACTTATTCAGAGTATAATTAAACTAGTCCAAAACTACCCTTCTTTTTCTATTTAGCTAGATGCAATTGGTTTGAGGTAAAGAGAAAAAAAAACTTTTCTAAATTTACAAAAAAAATGTCTAAAAACTTCACTAACGAACATATAGAAAATGTTGAAGAATAATTGATTGTTATATAAGAAGTAAATTTCAATTTATGCCATGTTCAAACGTCTGTGTATGTATTTTAGCTGCGATCTACAGATAACATGCAACGCACATAGACTATGATATTTTCAAAAAGTATTGTGCACTTGTTCTTTTAGCTTCATCTTGGTGCTTGAAGAAATAAGATAAAAAGCAGAGTTGAGCTAAATAATCAATCCTGCATGAAGATAATGATACTTTTTAAACCTTGTTGCTAATCATGGATCCGTTTTTCTTGCATTATTCCATAGTTTCTCATAGTATTTGGTAGTATGATTCACTAATTTCCAGTGTTTTGTTCTGTCTATTATATTTATTCAAAACATTCAGACCCGAGGATACCTAGACATAAGAGATACGGTGGAGTGTGTTGAGCTTGCCATTGCAAACCCAGCACAGGCAGGCGAGTTTCGAGTCTTCAATCAATTCACTGAACAGTTTTCAGTCAACGAACTTGCCAGCCTCGTTACTAAAGCCGGTGAGAAACTTGGGCTTAACGTGCAGACTACATCAGTGCCTAATCCAAGGATAGAGGCAGAAGAACATTACTACAATGCAAAACACACTAAACTTATTGAGCTGGGTTTGAAACCACACCTTCTTTCAGATTCTCTTCTTGATTCATTGCTAAACTTTGCTATGAAGTACAAGGATCGTGTGGACACAAAACAGATAATGCCAAGTGTATCCTGGAAGAAAATTGGAGTGAAACCAAGAACTGTCAATGCCTAGTGAAGTACGCTTAATTTATACAACTAGACATAAAGAGGCGACCACTGAGCTTTATTGTTGGAATTCTTGTATCTTTTGTAGGTGATTTTGCAGCTTTATGATCTTTTAGTTATAAACTGTCCCATGATTGCTCAGTTGCAATCACGATTGTCAATTAGATGTACAAGTACCACTACCAAATGAAATTATGGACTTGGGACTTTCAGTAGATAGATATAACTTTATATATCTATGTCCCCCATTTTGATAGGGCTTCAAAAGCTCCAAAGATCAACAGATAGAGATATGTACGCTGATGGGAAGGTCTACTTTTCATGTTTCCATAATGGTGAGAGCATGTTTCTTGGGTAGTTGGAAATGCAAGGATGTATTGAAAAAAAAGTGAACAAATGGCATCTTGGGGCGTTTGGTTGGGGTTATCACTATGGTAAAGTACGTGATAAAATTATTTTTCTGTATTTTTTTACGTTTGTTTCAAATATTTTAATTTGATATGATAAAGTTATTTAACCTGATTAGATAACATCTTACATTACTTTCTCTATCACTTTCCCACAAAATCTACTTTATCAAATAACTATCCTAATTATTTACTTATCTTATAACACATCTATACATTTTTCAAAATAACTTTTACTTTCTCAAATCTTCATAAAAATATCATTATTTGTTTTAAGTTTTTCAACTTGATTTTGATATTTTATTTTCTTCAAGATCAAAACCTCACAAAAGTGTCATAAAATATCCGATCATGAAATCACATCAAATTTTGTTCCAGTGTTGGTGGAACAAAACCAGTCCCGATATTGAATTTTGAGATTTTTTTCGTCCCTTCTGACTTTTGAAAGGCTCGTCCCGTAACCCGTCTTGGAGTCGTCTCATGAGATTAAAATATACACGTTAATTGGAATGAATGAAATAAAATATTAAGTTTGAATTAAAGATAGGTAAACTCTTCGTATATGTATAATATAAAATTTAATTGATTAAATTGCATGTTAATAATATTAAAAAAATTAAAATTAAAAATTATTTTCTTCCCTAAAATAAATATTATTCATAAACTAACAATGTTTAACCAAAATATAACAAAATTTTGTATCCCTACTCCATTTTGTTCCTGTGCCAGAACTAGAATATTTTGTCCGTTCCAGCCTGAGCGAAATTAAATTGATAACCGTGGTATGCATATTTATTGAAAAAAATACATATAACGGAGAAATTATTATGTATTATTAAATATTTTAATATATTAATATGAATGACGGTTATTTATATCAGATTTAATTTTGCTATAAAAAATAAAAATTTATATTATAATTAATTTCATGATATCAAATAAAACTTAATCAAATACGACATGAATTATTAAGATTTTTTTACCAGTTGGCAACAGAGAATCTGTATACAATTTTGAACAATTTGTCATTAAATTTATTTGTACGGTGTAAGTAACAAAATTATTTTAGTTTTTGACGTAGTAAGAAAAAATAGTTGATTTAACCTTATTGGTGGAGTTAATAAAATAGTTATTTAAATTAGAGTGCAAAATAATATATATATATATATAAAATATTGTGTGTATTAGAATCTATAAATAGTTATTGACAATAAATTAAAACTTGATTAAAAAAAACTATAAATAATCAATAATTTTATTAGTCTCATATAATTTATATAACTTTCTCAACAACTTTACCTAAGTTTCCTACATACCAAATAAAAGAATAATATTTTTCTAGTAATTTTTTTACTTAACTATGTATTATCAAATATTGTGATCTTAATATATTGTTATCTAATTTTATCACTTAAACTTATCCAGTAACATAACTTTCCTAGCATTGTTACTTAACCTATACCAAACGACCCCTTAGAGAAATCCTTTCAATGATTACTTTGAGTTGCAACAATGTTCTCCAAAAGAAAAAGTAAAGAATCTCTTTGAGAAGTAAAAGAATAACATTTGACAGTACTTTACCAAGAATAAGACTCATGATCATTTCAATGCATCTAAATGCATAAATACATTAATCATGTACTCGCTTAATGATTAAGATAAGTTATTATGGGAGAGTTTATAAGTCAGAGAAATTTTAGTTTGTACATTATGTCCACAAGTCAAACTTCGTGGTACATAAACTAAGTATTTAATGCATGTGAACTTTTGATTAAGAACATTTACATGTTATATATAAGAATGTCAATTTATTATAATTAAAAAATAAATCATCATAATCACGTAGAATTCTCGTGTTGTGTTTTTAGGACAACTAATTTCATGTTGTCCAAAAAAATTTCATACAAGTGATTCTTAAGGTGTATAACTGGGAAACTTCTTCTTTTTGTCTAAGTTACATTTCAAATTCTAAAAAGAATTGAAGAATATGATTCGAACCCACGACTTATAGAGTATGAGTGAGGTGGCTTAATCAACTGTGTCGATCCAATTTATAGCAAGCTTCCTTCAAAAGCTCAGTTTTTCTGCACTCTATATAGCAGCTTAGAAACCTTCCCAGTACTATATTTGACCCTTAAAACTACGAAATGCCGAATGCCTTGTGGCCAGGCTGGGAGGTCTTAAGCTTTGCTTCACTATAGGCTCACTCACAGCTTCAACAAGTTTTCTTGCAGGTATGATGTATGAACAACTTATCTCGAACATCTAACAGATCTTTGTTATGTTGATCTTAGCAAAGCTTACAACCGCGAATTAATATGATTGTCAGCCTTTTTTGGTAGACTTAACTGGTTGGACATATCATTATCCGGAAGCAGCCCTGCCTTTACGAACTTAACCACAACGGAGGCCAATTCATCTTGATAAGCAGTATATTCGTGATCAGCTCCTTCTATGATGCGTAGTTCATGATTAGTTATTAGCCTGGCAAACTCAAAGGCATCCTCAGCTGGTACAGTTTGATCCATGGATCCATGAACTGTCAACACCCTGTAAAGAAACAACATTAAGAATGTATCCATTTTGATAATTTAATTAAAGGGAAGAAACTCTCCACCCCAATCAAATTGAAAGAACGTAATCTTGTGGTCAATTATACTTAAATTTTGCAAGAGATGAAAGTTTAAGAATTTTAAAAGAGAACATTCTTAAACTCATCAGATTTGACCTTGAGAGAAAAAAATCCAAGTATAAGCATCAGCAATTCTATAATAGCATCAGCGAATAATAGTTAAAGAGGAGCTTTTGCAGCAAGGTGAATGTGAATAAGCAAGAACTCCCTATATAATTCTGGGAAGTGTGATATGAAATGAACCTGATAGAAAGAGAAAAATGCGAAGAATCCACATTGTGATAGCATACTTTTCTTGAGAACACTGTCAAGTTAAAATGTAGATTGATTATCTGACTTAGGATTACAACTTATAGAAAAACTTAAAATTCTAACCTGCAGTCTTGGGGAATCAGCAGACAGGCTGTACGAGTATCAGTAGTAAGGCGGTCCATTAAACTTTCTTCTGTAACACGATATTCAAACTTCCCTAGAATCAGCAAAGAAACAGTCCTCAAATGTCTGATTATTTGTCATTAAACTCTACCTTACTATTATTTTCTTTTTTCAAATGAAGAATATAAAAATCTTAACCTCTCAAAAGAACTAGTATTTGAACTGCAAGGTAGGATAAAATAACTCAAGAGTAAGATAATATACCAAGAACATAATAGTGGTGAAGGAAAAGTGAACTTAATTGCTTACCTCTTCTATTCTTCACATCAATAAAGCCATTTTGTTTGCTTCTTTGTAGATAATCTCTACCCAAGCGACCTTCAATTCCTCTTTCCAGATTAAATCGACCAGATATATTGACAATTGTGTGAATATCATTATATTTTGAAGCATATAAGAGAACCACATTTCCTCCTACAAGAAAATCAATTTACAAGCAAACTGCAAGTTCAGTGGATTCATCGAAAATTCTATTAGATATGAAATAACTAATGGATATGTTAATGAAAAAAATTGTATGAGTACCAAGAGATTAATTCAAATAAGCAAGCAACATCCTCATTGCAAGTTTTAATTTTAACGTACTACAATGATTTTCCAGTCTAACAGCAGAGTTCAACGCCCCCTTCAAAATAACAAAAAATACCCCAAAAAACAAACAAAATGTAGATATTATTTCAGAGATTGAGCAGAGAAAATACCTTTGCTGTGCCCAACTATTGCAGTTATTATACGTTTCTCCCCATGAAAGTATTCAACTACAGCTCGTAAATCATCAGCTTCTCTACGATAGTTACCATACTGAAATACACCTTCACTTTCCCTGAAAAGAGAATTAAACAAACAGTTCCAGATCAGTTCAGTATCAATTGGTCCTTGCAATTTGAATGAAGAATTATGCTCCTTGTTAAGAATTTAAGGGGAAACAGTTTGCAAAAACTTCAACAAAAAATGGAATTATTCGTTCTAATTCTCTGGGTAGAGAGCTGGTATGCTCAAAAAATTTAAAATTTTACTTCACTTCTTACATTAAAGGTTCAGACCAAAACGATAACTGGAGTACGTCGAATCAATACCCTTTAAGGTATAACATAGGCCAACTCCGAGAAATTAAAAACAAAAGACTACAGCCACAAATTCCCACATAATAACATATGTTTCTAGAGCACAATGTGGTGAACTTTTAACCACTGAAGGTGGCAGAATATCTGGATTATACGATCCGATTCATGGAGTACTAATAGAATATCTTAAGCTCTTCCCCAATATCCTATTGCCAATAAGTTGAAGTCCGACCACAGTTTTTATGCAATCCAGCAACACAATAGGGTCTTTGCATTAGGAAAGAGATGTTTTTCTTTGCTCTCTAGTAAAAGAATCACCATTCTACCTTTTGTTTGAGAGCTTACCCATTTCCAGCAAAGTCAAATCGGAAGGCAGTGATGATCCCTTCTATTTCCAGGGCAGCTACAAGATTCACCATAGGGATGCGTTCCTACAAACACACGACACGTGACAATGTAAATCAATGTGATTAAAAAATAAATAGAAGATATTTTAGGTACGATTTAGGAACAAACAAGATGCAAACTGAAATACCATGAAAAAGAGCTAAAGAAAATGCAGATAGTACACAACCTTTGAGGATTTAAATCCATGGCACACAATGACAACCTCCTTTGAACCAGTATCATGCAGAATTCCTACGAGATTCTCAGCATGTTGATTCTGTATTATAAGTCTGCGCTGTAGAGGCACTGCAGAGAGTTGAAAGAATATAAAATGGATTATATAAAATGAAGGAGAAGGGCCGTTATTCATCTCAATTTGATATAAAATGGATTATTACGATCTAATCACGCAGACTTTCGCAAACCAACAAAGCAGTTCGAGCAATAATTTGCTGATAACCTATCGTGACGCTACTAAAATGAAATGTAAGTAGTTTGAGAGATCAAACATTAAAGACCCGGCGAATTTTACCAATCCTAAGACGCATCAACTCTGATACTCCTTATACAACCAAGTCAAGGAAACTAACATCAAGGCGTTTAGGAGCAGAGAGAATATGGAATTTGGGAAATTCATCTACTGCGTATGATATCATATTCTGGAACTTCAGTCGTGAAAGTAGAATCAGAGGGAAGAAATTCATAATCGAAAAGACGAAATGACTCACAAGAGTGTGGGTCTCGCTCTGGCCGATGTGCGGACATAGGCTCACCTTGAGGAAGTGATTTATTCGAAGAATTGATTCCGGATTATTTGTGTTCGGCGTCGGCACCAGAATTACGAGTATTGAAAATAACAATGAAGTCAGTTTCACGTCGGAACAGCGTGCATTCATGTCTGGTCATTTGGGAATGGATTTCCTATCTATTGCTTTAATAGTGACCGTCCGTTTTAAACGGTCATTATCACCTTAACATTTTTACCGAGGTAAAATGACAATTTTTTTAATTTTTTTTCATTTAATACTTTTTTTAAATTAAATCTCATCCATTCTTCTAATAGAATCAAAGAAGATGCTGATTCATCATTTCATTGTGTGTCATATCTTAAATCCTTGACTAATACCGATCACTCATTTATTTAAATAAAATATTTTATTTTAACATACGCATAAAGTATGTTAAGTATGTAAATGAATATTAATTTTTTTATATACTAAAAGAATAATCGAAAATTTTCAATTGCCATGAAGATGGATATCGACTTTCAATGGGATATTTGGTTAGTTTCAAATGAAACTACATGTCAACCAATCGACTCATTAGTTATTATGAAATGAAACTTTTTATATTACTGCATCGGTGACATAGTAGGAAAGAGAATTTAAAAAACTAGAAAGATTAAAAAAACACACTATACTATAAAGAGATTGAGAGAGAAGAGAAAATAAATAGAGTAATTAGACAATAACTAAGTTTTTAAATAAAATTTTAATTATTAATCAGATAATTAACCTATAAATTCGTCCATTTTAATTAGTGACAATAACCTAATTTATAAATAATTAATACATTAATTAATTAAAATTTAATAGGTTTAAAAGCATTTCTTTTTGCTGACTAGGATCTCCTACATGCCATCCATCAACGCACGGTTGCACACAGGAACTTCCACGTAGAAGCCACGTGCTCCTATTTCCATGACGAATGTCACGACTCACGAGTGAGCAAAAATATATGTTTAGGATTGACTGTTAAAGTTTACAATTCATGATACATCAGGTCAAGTCAAAACTCAATACATTGGTGTCATTAACCCAAAATATATAATTATGAATACTATAACAAAAATTGTGCAACTCAAAAAACAGAGCAACAACATAATAAATTAACTATGGTAATAACCCAACATTACAATCGACCAAAGACACTAAGAACTTGCCTGGGTGGGTAGAGAATGTGTGAATTTCACTTGTAGTTCTCGAAGTACGCAAAATTAGAAATGACAATTATTTTTCCTGTGTATAAATCAAGAACTGAAGCAGAGGGAAGGGGTGGTGGGGTGGGAAGGTATTGCAATGGGACTCTCTAAAATAGCAGCTACACTGACATCTATTCAGTTCTTTCACAATTGGCAGTAAAATCACCTATAAGTGTTACATTAAGTAAGCGGCAGTTACACTCGGCCAATTGCTCAAAGCCCCCTACCGAAGTCACTATATGCACAATCGATCATGAACAATATCCCTCCTCCTTTGTGTTACGATGCCGCCGGAGCAATGCCTTTGGCCTTGGCTGCAGCAGTTGCTGCTGCAGCTGCCGCCGCTGCTGCAGCGGCGGCAGATGCAGCAGGGTTTGGTGTGGAAGGTGGCACAGGGCTGGACTGTGAGCTGCTCGGTGCTGAAACGACTTGTGGTTGTTTCTGTTGGTTCTGAGGCTGCTGAGAGTTCACTTGTGCAAGCAGAGCCTTAATCTGACTTCCAGAAAGTGTTTCATGCTGAAGTAAAGCATTAGCAAGGGCGTGGTGCTCCTTGCTATGGGTAGTGAGAATGTTTTTCGCGTTATCATACGCCGTTTCCAAAAACTGCTTCACTTCTTTCTCGATAAGAAGCCTCGTCTCTGTGCTCATGCTCTTGCCATTATCATCGTAATTGTGAGTAACAACTCCAACTTCTTTGCTCATCCCGTACTTGGTAACCATTGCCCGAGCAAGAGAAGTTGCCTGCTGGAGATCTGAAGAAGCACCAGAAGTAACTTCGTTTTCTCCGAATATGAGTTCTTCTGCAACCCGTCCTCCCATGCAGACGTCGAGCCGGGCAAGCATTTGCTTTCGGGAGACACTCGTCTCGTCTTTTTCTGGCAACTGGGCGACCATGCCTAGAGCCATTCCTCTCGGGACTATTGTTGCCTTGTGAACTGGAAGGGCCCCGTCAGTATGGATGGCTACAAGGGCATGGCCGCCTTCGTGGAAAGCGGTCAACCGTCTTGACTCTTCAGATATGACGGCTGACTTTCGTTCACTTCCCATCATTATCTTGTCCTTTGCATACTCAAGATCATCCATGCTTACTGCTTTGGCACCATCCATTGCTGCCTTTAGAGCAGCGATGTTCACCAAGTTTGCGAGATCGGCACCTGAAAACCCGGGAGTTCCTCTAGCAATTATCATCATATCAACATCATCTGCTTTCAGAACCTGTCAAGAAAATGTTACAAAGATGCTTAAGCTTAGAACTCAACAAATATCGCGTTTGCAAGCAATAGCCTTCTTAGGCCTAACCAAATTTCCAACAGAAGTTCCTCGTCATGACATTCTAACGAACAAATTTCTACAAACTGGTCATATATTTCGGTATGAGAACTAATCAACAGCTTAAAGATTTTGATTTACTTGCATGCTAGACTGATATGCACAGAAATGGGACAATGTGGTGGTGAAAGCCTAAGTTTACTCCATCAACCTCAACTGCTCGTAAAAAAAAAAAGAACTGGCTTGAAGGTACACCCCTTTAGCTTTTTTAGAAGACAAGGACGAGAAAATTGAAACGTGTTGGAATTTAATTCCTTCACCTTTATGGATTATGATTTCCACATGCAATTTGGTTAATCTCTTACGATTGGTAGTCAAATTCAACAGGAGGAAAAATCCATAGTTAAAGGATTCAGATATTCGACAATGGATATCTGGGTTTTTGATAATGATTAAGGAAGATAACTTAATTGAGATTGACATTTCCATTGGATCAAATTAAGTGTCATGTTTTTTAGATTGAAGCATGAGAAACTGCAACCAAGAAAAAATCTTCAGAACATTTTCAATAAATTGGCATTTTGTCACATTAACTCTTTATATAAAAAGCATGAGGGGGGTTACCTTTGACGTATGGACCTCTAAAATCTGCCTTCGTCCTTCAACATCTGGATTAGGTACAACAATGTGACGATCAAACCTTCCAGGTCTTACTAATGCCTTATCTAGTGACTCGGGAAAATTAGTTGCCGCAATCACAATTATCCCTTCGTTTTGTTTAAATCCGTCAAGTTCAACAAGTAACTGATTTAAAGTCATCTTCATATACTGTTGGTCCTTTGGATTACGACTTCCTCCAATGGCATCAATTTCATCTATGAATATAATACAAGGTGACCGCTTCTTTGCAGCTGAAAATAAATCCCTCACCCTCCTGGCTCCAACCCCAACAAACATCTCTTCAAACTCACTCCCACTGCATGAAAAGAATGGAACTCCGGCTTCTCCAGCAATAGCTCTTGCTAGCATTGTTTTTCCCGTGCCAGGCGGTCCAACAAGCAATACACCTTTTGGCAGCTTACCACCAAGGCGGGTGAAACGCTAAACAACCAAATAAATCAAATTAAAGACGTTGCCCACAGTTTTTCAATAATAAAAAGACTAACATGGGCATAAATAGATGTTAGTGCATCCAACATCAAATATGAACAGCGAAATAGCAAGTAAAAAAATACTAGACATCACGGCCGTCTGCACCTAAACTTATAGTTTAAATTTTTAAGTTGTAACTTATTTAACTGTAGTTTTAATCTTTAAGCTGAAATGTATTTGGCTCGGCTTATTTCAATCAACTTTAAGCTACAACTTGTTTTAATTGATGTTTGGCATAAGCTATGAATGAGATCATTTCAATGACTAGGTAAATAACAAGGTAAATACCAAAAAAAAATCCCTAAACAAGAAGCTTAAAACTTTTAGCGTATCTAAGCCACTAACTTATTTCAAGAAGCTAAGTCAAACACCCATAAAAATAAGCTAGTAACTTATTTAATCTATAAGCTATAAGCTGCAGCTTATACGTCCATCCAAAACATGGCTATATACACTAAGGGGGGAGAATGAACAATCAAATCTCACTCCAGAAAGGCATCTACCTTTGGATCTCGAAGGTAGTGAACAATTTCTTCCAACTCAGCCTTTGCCTCATCAACACCCTTCACATCACTAAATTTTGTGTTAGATTCCATACTGGGTTGCACCTCCTCATTTAAACCAAGCCCTATAAGGATGAGATAACCATATAATAAGCTTTTCAGGGCATAGCTAGAATACAAATAAGAGAATGTAAGCATCAAGAGAAATTAACCTTTGCTGATTCCTCTATCTTCAATTAGAGCTCCTACACCAGAAATCAAGAGAAATGCCAGTGCAATTGTGCGGATCGTACGCCACAACTGCTCCTTAAAATGCCCTCCCTCTGTAGCCACCATATGAAGAGGAGCACCGGCAGTTCCAAGGATACCATCTTTTGTATGTTTTCCCACATTCCTAAGAGCTGAAAGGCCACCAATGCTTTCTTCCTCCCTTGACGCATTTGCAATACCTGTACTTACAGTACAAGTGTGTAAATTACCTTAAAAGACTAGGATGAAGGGAAACCACTAGCACTAAAAGTAACATTTTATCCTTGCAAGGTCTAAAACTATAAAACCATATTCATATACGCACCTTTCTGCAATGTTTTGAGTAGTTCACTACTATCCAGCCTGTCAACTTTCACTAATGCCTTGACATATTCAGCTACTGCTGTAGGATTACGTTGTAATGATGGTTGACTTTCGAATAATCTTATCACTGCTTCAGGATCATTACGATGGTAAAGCTCTTTAAGATGAGCAACTTCATTAGCTTCATCTGCATCACGTACTCTTCGAGCCAGATTCCCAACATAGCTTGACTGAGACCTCTCGTGAACCCTTACAAGTCTACTACCTGCAGGGATTGGGGACATTTTCTTGGAGCATAAAAGATGAAGAATGCTTATTTCACTCAAATCCTAGTAAACAAACTATATGCATCGTACAAAATTGGCTTGATTCAAACTGGGATAAATATTTGGTTGAAAAATGCTAAACAGTAAGGCTGAAATGCAATATTTTCCATGAACTTGAAGATTGAATTGCTAGTGTACAATATATGTACTTACCTCCATTACCGCCAGACTTACTGACTGGGAAATAAGATTTATTAACCAACAAATTTTTAAACTGTCCCAATTCTGATCGATTCCTCGAAACCTGTATCATCAGAAAACATGAGGAAAGCATACTACTAAAAAAATTATAACTCATCAAGCAGCATATGCGTTTTCTCATATACTAATATCTGAGCTAGAGCTTTCACCTAAAAAATGACCATTTTCAATCAGTACTTAAATATTCCCAAAGTTCTGAGCAACAGACTTTCTACTTGTGCGAGACATATAAGTATTCACTCGCGCTGTCCATGTGACTAATCATAGGAAATATAATAAAAAAACCATAATACTATAACAACTTGAACACATTGCAGTCTGCTACCTTGAGCACCAGAGACTGGCAGGAAAAAATACTAAAAAGATGGAAACGCATTGTAGACGAAGATGATCAATGAAAGGGAAAGTTCTACTTTTCTCTTGAAAATGGGAAACATTTTCCCTAGAAAGATTCAAAAATTAATATAATGACTAAGTACAACCTAATCCCGGGGAACTCGAATTCATGGGGGAGAAAGGGAGTAATTCCCACTGGGAAACTGAAAATCCACTATACATAAGTAGCCGGCCAGCAGAAAAGTACAAAACATCATACTTTTTCTTAGTTTATTTTAGGTCCAAGCCCCTTCCCCACCAAGCTAGCCTAAAATGCCAAAACCATCAAAAGAATGGGACAATTCAATAGGCATAGGGCAAACTCTTTCCGAGGGCAGAGCCAGATAACCGTAACCTGAGTCTTCAATGATACTGCTGCAGACGTTCGACACTTACATAATCCTCACCAAGACCACCTTTTTTTAGCCAAATAGCCAGACACAAATCACGATGTCTGGCAACTCATGCTCCAATGATGATAGAGAAAAACATTCAGCGTTAAACCTACAGAAGCTTCCTATTAACCACAGTTTCAGTTCTGAGTCAATTAATCCCCTAAAAATGCTTGGCAAGTGAAAAAGAAGGCTTAAATGCGAATGCTATCCCCTTCACTTAATGCTAAACGATCATAAATTTAACATCCATTACTGATCATCGAAAACGAACCATCGTTGAATGTCACCCCTTTGCTGAAATACCACACACACAGAATTTTAAACTCATCATAAAGCCCCCGAAAAATGACAAATAAACAAGAGGAAATGTGGTTTTCAGTAGAAGAGAACAATTTCAACAATATATGACCAAAAATACCAAAAAGAACAAAATGAATAAAAAAAAGAACAAAAATGACCGATTTGGGTAACTTCCTTGACAGATTCAACTAACCTGAGTAATCAGATGCCTCCAAGCCATCTTATGTTAAGAGACCAAGAAGGTCCGATCTTTCCCACTTTAAGCCTCTACTCTCTCTTTATTAATCCCTCTCGCTTCTCCGGCTCACGTACAAATCTTAGAAGCTTCAGGAGTTGTTTGACGGTCTTAGTCAAGTCTCGGTTGTGTTTGGGGAGGAAGAAAATGAGGGCAAGGGTGAGAAGGGCGGTGGGGGTCGAGAGACGAGGAAGAATATCTGCCAAGGTCGGAGACGGACGGGGTTTATTGTTGATCTTTTGGAACAGGTCCCATTTTACGCTTGTTGCGCTGATGTGCACCTTCTCTGTCTACTAGTTTCTTCCGCTGTTTTGTTGAAATGTCCACATTAGCCTTTGGTATGTATCTACAGTACTAGGCTTTTTTCCTTAGATGAGGCCCTATGGGCCCTGTTTCTGTCCGTGTCTTTGGAACAGGAAGGCTCGTTAGCCTATTAGGTTTTGTCATGCAACAATTCAGCCCACATTATGGGCTACTCTCCGAAAATCTCTCTCCCCCCAAAATTGAAAGGGGGAATTAGAGATTTAGACCAATTTTTACATCAGTTTTGTTAAAGGATAAAAAAAATTTCAATTTACAATAATGACCGATTTTGTTCAAATCCCTAATTTGCACCACTTGAAATTGAATCAGAAACATATGGGCAGTGCTAAAGCTAAGATAGTGGTTGGCTTAGCTTTCGGAACAATAGTGACCTCCGTTAACAATCTCCCTTCAAGCACGCCACACCCATTGTCAAATTCATTAACTTAGTAAGCTCCTTTAGAGTACCTCCTCAAATTCATTAAATTCATGAACTTAGTAACCCATTCGTGAAATTCATCAACGAGTTTTGAATCAGTAGTCATTGGAGGCGTGGTAATTGGGCCGGTTCAACTCGTGAAATCGATCCGTTATAATCCAGACCGGTCCAACATTGAGCAGTACCAAATTAGTTAAGGTCAGCAGGCCAAACTCAGACCATCACAGGTCTTGTCTTCAAGGTCTACGGTCCGCCCCGATATCGGCGGGCCTGAACCGGCTCGACTTGTGAATTCGCTCTTTTATCTAAAAAATTGAACAATTATGCGTATAGTGAAACTTGAACTTTTGACTTCTCCCTTATAAATCACATTTTTATCAATAGACCAAGCCAATCTTTGTTAGATATTGTTTAAAATATATTCTTATTCTTGTTTAACACATTTTATCAAAACCTCAAATAATATATTTTTGAGATAAACGTATTTAATTAAATAAATAAAAATATTTATCATTTAAATGAATATTTTATTCAGTGAAAAATTGGATTCATGAAAACTTAAAAAAATATTGGTTTAATATTACTAATATTTTGTGTTGTGTTAATGAATATGAATTATAAATTAATTATTAATTAATTATTATATTTTTAGATTTTATATGAATATGAATATCACTAGTTTATGAATTTAATAAATAAAATAATTATTTTACTTATTATTATAAGTTTTTCTATTGAGATTTTAAAGTAATAAAATAAATTAATTATAAAAAATAACTTGACTTCCATATAGTTTAATGGTAATCTCTACACTTCATTTACTTCCCACCAAAGTTCAACACTCTTCATCTAGATTTTTTAAAATTAAATCACATTAAAGGGAGGGGGAACGGGCCGGTCTTTATTAAATGACTGGATCGGCCCGGTTCATGAACCGCCTGGAAAGGCCCGGGCCCGACCGGCCCAGTTGCCCCCCTAATCGTCATTAACAATCTCCTTCCATACGTATGCCTCATACCCATTCCACCAAATTGCTACTTACCCCGGTTCTCCCTGCCTCATTCAGTTCCTTCTCAATGAGTATTCTCCCACTGACGACCTCGAGCACGATGGCGTCATAACTGAATACGTCGGTTTTGTCTGAAACCCTAATCAATTTGCCATTGATTTACTAATCCCATTCAATCTGGTTAACAGGAAATTTAGTGTTCATTGAGTCTGTCAGAAGGTGAGCAAAAGAGAGAATTGGATTTCGTTTGTGATGGAGACGACAATTCGGTTTGATTTCTAGATTTTTTTCTGGGATTCGAGCGAGAGAGGTGTAAAGAAGAGAAGGAGGAGACAAGTTTGGGTGTGGGAAGATGTTTGGTACTGATATTTTTATTCATGATCTATAATTATCACATATGGTGTATAAAAATATACTACAAATATACTACGGTATATTAAATTATACTATGGTATATAAAAATATATCATAGTACACTTGTACATAAAAATTTTACAGTTTTATAAAAAAAATGACAGCAAAAAATTGTCATTCTTATAAATATAGCTTTTTTCTAGTAATTCTCTTACTTAGCTTTAATATATCAAAAATTGGATGAGAAGTAAAATCATTTTTAGAACATTTTATCCACTCTTTATTTTACACTTTCAAAATTACCATTGAGTCTATTAATGAGCATCATTAATGATAATTTTTTTCTTTTCGTTTTTCTCAAAATAATGTATCTCTTGAGTAAACTTTTTAATTTTTTTGTTTTTAGACATGAGAATATATTAATTTATTTTATCGTTAAGATATATATTAAAAAAATCAATCAATAATCAATCAAAGAATAAAATATGTTTCTAGTTCATTTATAAGTAGAGAAAAAAAAATATACTAAAAGAATCAACTAAAAATGTATAGAAGATATTTTCAAGTATAACTATCTTAATTGAAAATATTTTAGTGAATAAAACTTATGAAAAGCATAAAAGTTATCATTGTAGTTTTCTAATTATAGTTACTAATAAATATATCTTATTCAAAAAAAATATTTTTATGAACAAGTAATGTATAAGAAACAATCAAAATTATAAAAACATACATAACACGTGTACCGCACATATAATTTTACTAGTTTTTCAATTATAGACTGCTTCCCTAAACGAGTCAAATTGAAATTGACTAAGTGGGGTAGGGGGAGAAAGACAGATACATTAACTATCTAACAAGAAAGATAATATAGTAAATATATAAATTATGAAAAACTATTTAATTTAATTGATTTGGTTAAATATATTAATCTTTATAACAAAATTGTTATATATGATATATACTGATGGTATGAGACATACTTGTATTTAACATTGAAAATGTGTCTAAACACTAAGAATCCTATTGTTGCTAAGTGGCCCCAAAATTATACACTTGAAAAAACGACTGATATGCCCATCCAAAACATAACATACCAAAAATACACCCTACATTGCCATTAGTCCGAGCCAAAGACAACACCCTCACACTCTATCTTCGTCATTCTAATTGTCCATGACTCTCAACTCAGTGTCATTCACTCTCACTCATGTTTTACATTAGGTCGAAGTATCTCATATCCAAGGTCAAGCTCACAAAGGACCCAAGAACTCCCATGAGTGGACTATAGAGAGACGCTCACCCAAATGGGGCGCTACAAACTTGTTCAAGATGCCCCTAAGAGACGACCTAAGAGGCCACCACCCTAGGCATTGTCTCAACCATGTTATTGAGCAGAAAATACCCAACCTCTATCAGGCCTTAGACTGAGCCACAGACAGAGGTTGAGACGTCCTTGACACCTCCGATTCCACGACAAGTCGGAGGATCACACTACAGAAGAAAAACAAACCTAGATTATAATGATCTGAACCTTTACTTGAGACTGAGAACGAAATCTACCACTATATCCGAGGCATGTCCTAACCTACCGTCTATAAAAAGTCTCGGGCCATGATCTTAAGGGAAAGTCACTTCACAAAATATTAGCTACGAGTATCAATGCCCAATTAACAAAATGATTCTGTCCACTAACATGTTGAGTTTTTTACTAACCAATGCATGAAATGTTCCGTCGTACTCTATTTATTATCTTTACTCAACTCAATTGTATTTAAACACCTTTAACTTCTAAACAATCTTTTATTTTTTATTTGATTAATCATTTCATTTCTCACATATGTACCTGTGTTCTTAACAAATAGATTAAAGATCATAACCAATAACTTACTTTTAATAATCTTATTATTTGACAATATTAAATTAATTATCTTTTATTCTCATTGGATTCCATGTGGTTAAATTCACATTTGACATCTTGCTTGCCGTAATTGAAAAATGAGTTCTGATATAAAAATTTTAGCTCTTCCAACTAAGCGTATCATCATTAGTACTGTTAAATAATAAACTGTGGAGTATGTACATACTATGTATGCATAGGACCAAAATTCGAAATAGGCATATCTAAATAACCTTGTGTAAAAGAAGTTATATTAACTAACGCTTATCCTTCTTGCCTTTAAGATACATAAAATTACTAATAAAGTTTATGAATCGATCAGCTGATATCGTTTTCAAAGACTTATATATTTTGTCTTTTATTCAAAATGTGTATAATGTCATATTTAAGTACACGTATTGTTGGATATTTTTTCAAGACTTTCACATGCTTGACACATATCTATGGTACTAACCAGATCTCACAATGGAGGTTTGTTCTTTCAAATCATCAGCTCGAAGTTCTTAAAGCCTTTTAGCTTGGGACAAGCCGGGTAAGTTTTGCAGCTCACGGATACTAGAATGTTGGAAATTAAAACACTACAAGAAAAATGACTTTATGGCAACGGTGTTCATCGTCTATAGCGGCGGTTTTAACCGCTGCCAAATAGAGTTGCGGCGGTGCATAAACCGGCGTCTTATCCACCGTCGCAAAGGTTTTTGGTGGCGGTGTTTCCAACCGCTGGAGGACCGTTGGTGAAGTGTGTTTAGCGGCGGTTCACCGTCACTAAATGCCCACAAACTGAAGAAAAAAAATCTTTCTCGACGGTTTTAAACCGTCTCATAAGCTTCAAAGCCGCTGCTATAAATTGAAATTTTGGCCAATTTTTTTTCTGTTTTTTAAACATCCTATTATTTTCAAAAATACATGTTTTAGAAAATATTCTATTTCTCAGATTTCAGAATCTATCAATACAAAAATTTTAACAATTCAGAACCATCGATTCAAATATTCAAATATTCTTGCATTTTAAACGTTCATAAATTCTAAAGACAAAATAATATAAGTTCAAACTTAAGCAAATATAATTTTTCCATCGTCACTGAATTTTATGCGATCATAAAGTTGAGGGATGATAACCAAAATCCTATAAACACATAAAAAGGAACAAAATTAGTATTACTGTTGGACTAAACATAATTTATAATTACGTAAAGTATATATTTCTTAGAAATCTTACATGATCACCGCCGAGGAATGAGAACGAAGGATTTTGTGCTTGCATCATTTTCATAAGGTATGTCACTTAAGATTGAAGTTGAACTTGACCATCTTAAAGTTCATGCACTACAAAAATATGACATTCTACAAGAGGCGAATATCCCTGTAAAAAGTAATCGACAAGGATCATGGGCATCTGTGACAGCCCCTCATATTAAAAGTTCATGTTTTACACGAGACGCAATGCCTCCCGTGTAAAATCATGTGGTATCTCACTTTTTACCGGGTTTTTTACTCCTGTAGAATTCTGTTTAATGAGATTTTACAACTCCTATTGAATATATTCAATAGATGTTTTTAATTCTTGTATCTTAATATTCATAGAGTTTTGTGTCATATTAAATCAGATACCATAAGATTTTTTAAATCTCATTGATATAGTTTTTTGTTATAAAGATATTTTCCTAGCATTTTATAAATATTATTTTTTGTAGTCAGTTTACATACATATTTAACACACTAAAAATTATATGACATCAATGAAACGTTTAATAACATTAATATTTTAAAAGTATCATCACTAAGTCTAATCATCCACGTATCATCATCATTTGTTGTAAAAAAACTAAACGCATCTAAATGTTTCACCAAATACTAGAAAATTATCACAAAAGTTAACTAAAATATCATATAAAGCGTAATGTCCAATTCTTCAAACTTTGAACATCCATATTCAATAGCCTCAAGTCATTGTAGGTTCTGCATTATAAAGCGAACTTAGTTATCAACATTGAACTAAGTTAGCACATTAAAAATTAATGCTAGCTAATCAAATCAATACCAATAACCAAATAAGCATATAAATAGCATGAGTACTCACAATTTGCTGTAAATATGTAAATAGCATAAGTACTCTCACTTAAGATGTAAATACCCTAATTTGTAAAAAATCATAGCAATTCAGAAGATAAAATAGAACCCCGCATACGATCTTGATCACAAGGTACCCAATTTACTAAAAATCAAAGCAATTCAGAAGGCTAACTACTCAATTTACCCGATTAAGCATTGAAGCAGTAAAAGAGGGATCTTTCAGCTCATAAAAATAAGAAAATAATTATCAAGATCACAGATAGGTGGAAATTTTGAAATGGGTACCTCAGATTTGGTGATAGTTGAGACTAATCTATGTTTTGAATCAGTGTAGTGTTTGATAAAGATGTTTCAATCTCTCTTACTCGAAGAAGAATCAATTTTCCCTTTCGATGATCCATCTTGATTGTTGGGCTTGACCTTAACTACACTGGTATTAGTCTCTGTAGCCATGGAAACAGAGCTATGCTAATCTTTTCTCTATAATTGCTAACAGAAGCATTACCAAACTCATCAGTAATCACATATAAAATGAATATGAGTACACATGAAGAGGGGACTGAAATGGTCTTTCTCTTCCTCCAAAGCGAAGTTCTCCTTAGTCCTTTTGCCCACCAAGACCGCAACCTGCCGGAAAGAATGTAAATAAGGTAAAATTGATGTTTGCAGGGACAACATTTAAGCAGTTAGAACTCTTAACCGAACCAATAAATTTGCTAAAGCTGACCAACTATACTACAATCTCTACTAATCCACTTTAGATGATAAGAATTAAATGATTTGAAAGTCTTTTTTATGTGAGTCATGAGATTAGTTATCTCCCAAGGAGAAGAAACAATGCCATTAAAGTGGTTAGCCACATATTTTGAGTCACTTACAATGAGAATGTCTGCCAGCCATTTCTTTTTACCAAATCAACACCTTCTACAATTACCTTTAGCTCAGCTTGAAACACATTACTGTAGAAAACTTTTTCTAGAAAAGTTAATAACATCTCCAGAATCATTTCTCGCAACATATCCTACTAAGGCTGCAAGAGGACAAGAAAGGAAAGAAGCATCAACATTATTTTTTAATAAAACCTATAGGTGGAAGGGACCAAGTATTCTTGTACAGAGGAGAACTATAACCAGAAATCATTCAAAATATTGATGTTAAGACCATTTACCAATGTATGTGGCAACGATGGAGAGAGGCTAGGGCTGGGACCCTATAGTGACGATGGTTGTGGTGACGACGAGCGTTGACGATGATTGAGAGAGGCTAGGGCACTCGGAGGCTGCAGTGATGGGGTTGTGGCGACGATGGGCAATGGTGATGATCAAAAGAGGTAGGGCACTCAGCTGCTCACTGGTAAAAGAGGAAAGTGTACAATTTAAGTCCTTGGCGCAAGACAAAAAATTTTAAGTCTGTCATATCACTAGATTTTTTGATGAGGTTCATTTTAAATGTTATGATTGTATTTATTTCACAAGAAAAAATAGTAAACCATATCATTAAATCTTGTAGAATCACATTTTTCTTGTAGGGATGAACCTGTGATTTAACTCTCTCATGTTCTGCACGTGGAACGAACGCCTCTTCAAAAAACTGATGGTTGCTCTGCGATCCAAAACATTGGTGGAGTTAGACCTAATCCCATTCCACGGACTCGTTTAGGATGCTCTGGAACCATAACTTCAGAAAATACATCTCTAGGGGTGATATTTTTCTCATCCTGCATTTAGCTTGTCAGAAGTTCTTGCATTTTCTCCTACAACACAAATAAATAATTCAATCACATATGTGACAAATATAGTTGAAAAAATTAAAAATATAGACAAATATAGACTTAAAAATAATGTTTACAGCTCTAGAAGCAGATTCTTGATCTACCAAATTCCCACCTTTGCGTTTATGCGTTTCTATGAATAGTTCGACCGCATTGGGATCTCTCCCCAACACTTTTGTTAATCATTATGTTTAAAAAATTATATTTTGATTGTAATACTAAAAACAAAAATATTACTTATAATGAAAAAGATTTACGTTTCATTTCATATTATTTTTTAACATAGCTTTTATGATGTATACTTTATTATAACTAACACTCAGTGCTCCAAATGGGTTGAAACCATCACTAGCCAAACCAAGTCTGACATTATATGGTTCAAATGAGAATTTAGTATGTCTAGAGCCAAATGATTTCTTAGCAGTCGAATTAGTAGAATGTCTTAAAACACCATCTTCAATACGCTTTACATGATACCATTTCATATCATCAGCAGTTTTAGATGACATATATAATCTCTGTAACCTTTCTTTTAAAGGAAAGTAACGCATCACTTTAGCAGCTTTTGACTTCTTCTTTTTTCCTTAAAATTGAGATGTACTCTCACCCTCCTTGGTTATCCACCTTGAAGTACCACAAATAGAACGTGATTGTTCTTGTTCTCTGTCTTTCCAATATAATATGCGGCCATTTGGACAAGCATGTATCTTTTCACACCCAAGACCCAACTTTTTTATAATCTTTGCAGCTTCATAAAATGTTTTTGGCAACTCACATCCATCTTTACACAATAACTCAAGCAACCCTGATAGTGCATCAGCACTCAATCCGTGAAGACACTTGGTATGGTAAAGATGCACAATAAATGAGAGTTTTGAAAAACTTTTGCATCCTGAATATAAGGGTTCATTACTATCTCTAACTAAGTCAGATAAATCATTCACATCTGCGTGTTGAGCATCATTTAGTTGTTCATTCATATTATTAGTAGTTGATTCTGTTTGTAAACCATGTGTTCCTCTCTCATTATCCTCAACTCCAAATGTATCACGCAATAAGTCATGCATATTGTCATCACAAGCTTCATACACAGATGTATGGTTCACATTTCTTTCATTAAACTCTTCTCCATTTGAATTTTACAATATGAATTCACCATGAAAAAACTAACGTGTATAACCAATGCAAAATCTATTACACATCAAGGGCCCATGCACACTCTCTCTATTCATCCGCAGCGTATTCACACAACGTTTACATGGACACAAGATCTTACCATTTACAGAAGCTCTTTCAAAAGCAAAAACAAGAAACTCATCAACTCCATTAAGGTACTCTTGACTAACTCGAGATTTTCAATCCAACTTTTATCCATATTAAAATCAATCTGTACATGGATTTGCCCACTCCTTTTACAGTAATATTCCTATTTTTACAGGAAAAAAACCCATTAATAAGCAAAATTGAGAGTAGAAGAAGAATAAAGAAGCTAAAGAGGAAGAATATGGCAATGACTTACATCCATATTGAGGCTTTCTGATGGAAAGAAGGAGTGGAAGACAAAAGTGATGGAAAGAAGGAGTGGAAGACAAAAGTTGGTTTTTTTTATCTTATAATCAGTTGTTGCCCCTTTGCGGCTGGCTTATAGACCGAAGTTACAACTGGTATGGTTATAAAAGTAGTAAAAAGAGCCATTAGAACCATATATATATGATGTACATATTTATACATATACATATATATAGTACATTTTTAATGTATATACAATAAAAACATATGTCAGATATAAACTACAGTCTCTATCGTTGCTACTCAATAGCATGAACCGCGACCTGGATTACTAACTTAAATCAAATCACATAAACAAGGATTGATGAATAATGAATTCCAAGGACCTCATTTCAAGAAAATGAAAGGTAATCGCGCAGGCATCGTACAGAGGACAAAACTTACCTCTATTAGGCTCATGGCACTTGGTCGTGATACCCAATTCATTTATTTTCTGACACGTTAATGCATCCATCCATCAAGATTTTTTCAACTTGGGTTAGTTGATGGCATTTAAAGTTTGATAACCAAAAAAAGAAAAAAAACATCTCATGTCACAATAATATCTTGTTTTGCCGTTTATGTTTGGACATTTAGATTTTTTTCAATGGAAGCATCGAAAGAGATAGAAAAAAGCTTAGCAGAGCTGCAACATATTTCATTAATCCCTTCAGATTTCATTAGCAGATCGAGACCCAATTCATTTACAAAACAAAAAAAGAGAAGCTCCATAGCATAAGGCAGAGAGTGAGAGACAAAGAGAGACTCACGGGGAAGATCGATGACGGAAGAGACGAGGCGTGGATTAATGGTGATCGACGACGAAGATTGACGGGGAAGAGATGAGCCGTGTATGAGCGGTGATCGACGGCGAAAACCGATGGGGAAGAGACGAGGCGTGGATCGATGAGCGGCTAGATCCTCTAAATCGCCTGAGGGTGTGAGAGTCTGAAGAAGGAAAAGTAAATCACGGGTTAAGGAAAAATCTAGGGATTTAAAGACATTTTAGCGACGGTTAATGAAGCGCCGTTATCATGAGAAAAAACCGGCACCGAACATACTCACCGCTTTTTTTACCAGCGGTTGCCATAACCGCCGGCATAAAACCATCGCGAAATGCAGTTTTTCTTGTAATGAAATGTTGTGTCACTGTCATCATTTGACCGCAAGTAGTCTAGTTCAACATTAGTTTTATTTTATTGAAATTCAATAGAGTTCTTGAGACTCTTGTGCAAGAATCTATCCAAATGGTTTTATTTGTAATAGCGTTTAGACTCTTTTGCAAGGATCTATCCTACTAATTTTATTTGTAATTGAGTTTTGCTGTCTATGTCTATATTTTATGTTTTGAAAAGCTATTCACTCACACAAGACACGCATACTTAAACTATTCGAGCAACAACTCATGTATTATTGATAAATTACTAGTAATACAAACTTCTGATAAAAGTTATTGCTATTATTAATTTCATTACTCGTTTCTTTCGAGGCGATTGAACCTCTAAAAGTGAAAAGCAATACCCTCATTTATCGAAACACAAAGCTACCCTCGAAAGGCTTGGCCATGCTATAGTCAAAGGACTTGGGAAAAAGAACAGCCGAATGAGTGGACAGGAATTATAAAAGAAAATAAAGAAAGTGCAAAGTGGGAAATTACGTTATTCATTTCGTGGACATGCATAGGCTAATCACGCCAAGGCATTTGGTTGAGATTCTGCTGCCCAAGCCCAGCAGTAATATTGAAGAAATTACCATTAGTGAATGCTCTTAGACCCAAAAAATCCCTTGTCAATCCCACATCATTCCGTCCACCTCCTCCACCGTTGCTCCCAAAATCGGTCACCTCCACCTTATCTTCCGGCGAAATTTCAACCCCATGATTTGGATCCTTCCTCTGACGCAAAATCCCATTAATCGCTTCTTCAAATGACGACTCATGAAACCCATGATCACCAGAAGACAAAGAAACCATCATATCATGTAGAAGAAGATCAGAAGACCTCCCTGCCGCTGACAAGCTCTCAGCCGCCTGCTGCTCAGAGGTGACAGACTCTGCTTTATTCCCGAAGGCTGCTAACCCGTCCCCCATTTCTTCACGTGAACACAAATCCCAACCAGACCCACCCATGGATGATGTCGTAATTTGACCTGAACATAACCCAATATTACCATTTCCATACAATAGATGATGACCTTGGTGGGACCCGATTAATGGAGATGGGCTGGGGCTACTCATTGTGGACCCCATTCGGGCTGCTTTTTGCAGTAATGCTGTGGCGGACATGTGAGAAGGAGAAGTAGTGGAATTAGGGTTAGGGTTTTGAAGGGTAAACAAGGGGGATTGGCTTAACGAGGTGGAAAACAGAGAGGGGACTGAGGCTGAGGTTGATTGATGTAGGGTTAATGGGTGTTGGGTGGGTAACCAGGGGGGGATTTGAGGGGTTGAATTGAAAATTTGTTCTGTTTTGAGGGGAAATGGGTAATGGTTTTGATTTGGGAGTTGGGATTGGGGAAAGGGAAAAAGTGGGTTTGAGGAGGGGGTTGTGCTTTTGACATTTTCTTGAGATAAAGCATCACAGAAAGCTCTATGAGTTATGAAACTATCCCTCCTGAAAATCAACCGTACAATAATTCAAATATATATATATATATTTGGTTATGAGTTATTATCGTCTTGAAATAAGAGTTAACCGTACAATAATTAAAATATAATATCATGTACAATAATAATTTTCCAATGCATGAATTACTAATAAGTAATAATGATGATAGTGATAATCATCAATGACAATGTAACATGAAATTTATGCGCACAATATCATTTATATATTTAAATATGTCTAATCAAATATTAATTTAAGTTCATCATCTTCAACTATCAAAAGAGTATAAGAACTAATTAATTAAACTTGGGTTTTAAACTTCTTACCTAGAAAAAATGGTACCACAATCACATTTATATTCTCTGGTGCCACAAATCTTGGAGTGAGCTTTCCAATCCGATTGAACAGCATATTTCTTTGAGCATTTCTCACACTTCCATTTCTTCTCACCATGCTTTCTGCAAAAGTGCTTTTTAATACCAGTGAGGTCCCCAAGAGCCCTAGATGGATGATGGTGCACACACGTTGGTTCTGGGCATACATATACCTTCCTTCTCACTTCCTTTCCTGTTCTTTGCTTTAGCTTCCATGGCAGATTGTGGCCTCTCCTGTGTAACTGAAGATTTTGATCTCTTTTAAACCCTTTATTACATATCTCGCAGAAGAATCTGTTTGTTGCTAAGAGTGTTTTGGGTGATAAAGCTACCACTTCTGCTTCTGGGTCTGATTCAAAACCACATAGTTTTACAAAATTGATCAATTAATTGGTTTAAAACAATACAAATAAGTTGAATATATTTAGGGTGCCTTCTGGTTTAGTGATTCGAAATCGAATTTAACAATGGAAATAATATCATATTTTTAATCGAATTTAACAAATTTTTTATGGTATAGATTTTCTAGAAACATGTTAAAAAAATAGTTTTCAAATTAATAGTAAAAAGATTAAAGTGAATATTTAGAGCAAAAAATAAAGAAAAAGGAAATAGCAGTTGAATTAATTATAGGTTCACTTCACCTGGGTTGCCAGGAAGGCTTCGCTTCTTCTTAGAAGGAGGAGGTGGTTGATTTGTTGAATCGGATGAGTAGAGTTGAGAGTAGAGAGACGTAGCAGTAGTAGGAGTTTCATTTCTTGAACTTGAAGAGTCATGACTTATTTGATCTCCCGATGCTGCTGATGTCAATATGGACATATTTTCATCCCCCATTAATCCTCCTCTCGTTCTATTCTTTCACTCTTATTGAATTTATAACTACTCTCATTTATGAGCACAGATATTATGTTCTACCCAAATATCCTAAGATCTTTATATGCACACCCCCTAATTGAGATGAGATGGGATTTGGGAATAAAAGAAAAAAGAAAATTCAAAGAAATGGATAAAAGAAGATAGAATATATGAAGAAAATATAATCAGGTGTGTGTGAGCGGGGAGAGAGAGAGAGAGAGAGAGAGAGAGAGAGAGAGAGAGAGAGAGAGAGAGATGTGGGAGGTGATTTTGAAGGAGAAATTATTGTCTATTCTCACGTGCATACTTACTGTCTTTTCCTCTGTTCCTCTTTCAATAATTTTTGTGTTTTTTACTTACACTAGTTTCCTCTCAATCGCTTGAGTTTTAATATTAATATTGAGTTTTAATTGATGTAAAATGATTTGTGATCGATAAATTACATGTTAATAGACTGTGTTAATTAAAATTGAATGTATGTTTATGAAAAGTAATTAACCACTTTGATAATTCTGACATGGGTAAACGAGAAGAATTAAAAGATAAGCCCCTTTTCTTCTGCACACTTAACTCTGTCATGATTGCTTCACTGATTATATTCCACTAGACATCCTCATGGAAAACAGTAAATCTTTTCTTCTCTCTCTCTGTTTTCCTTTTTCAAAATTAAAAAAAAGTTAATTTCGGTAGTTCGTCCTCTTTTTCTTTCTTATGATTGAAGTTATAAATGAATTTAATTTTTTATTGAAAATGAATTGCATAAATATATTAATTAAGCTTGGTGCTTTCATTTTCATGGGATTAGAAAATTAGAAAATTATTAGAAAAAAGAGAATAAAAAAGAAATAGGTCGGTCCCCAATTACCAATTAGGCAAATGCTGCCCAGCCCCTCACTTGTTAATTAATTGTGTCTGAGCAGTACACAGGTGTGAAACAGAGATATCTTTGAACGAAGCTGAATCCTTTCTCGTGAGGGCACGGCATCAGATGAAAAATATACTTATTTATTTATTTAATGGCTTAATGTCTTACAATTTGATTCTTTTGTAATTATAGGATTCTGCCGTTGTTTAATAACATTCGAGATGTAATCACATTTGAACCGTTAAATTGAATTTAGACGGCTCTAAACAAGTTAAAAAATACAAATACAATTTTGTTATAATGCGCGTCCTCTATAATTTTTTTGGGTAATTTAATTATTTGATTTTTCTGCATTAGGGCACCGTGTTACACAAAATTTTTATTTACGTTTTGAATTATTTTAACTCAAAGAAATACTATATTAAAAATAACATTTATTTCTCTTCCAGGTTTTAAATAGATTATTTCATACTACAAATTGAGGGGTTATTTGTTGCATATTGGCAAAACTATAACGTAATATGTTCGATGCGTCACGTTAATTTAAGTCTATGGAGAATTTATTAAAGGATAAAAAACTATAATTCATGATCACATATACGCTAAATTAGCAGATTTTGTCTAACAAATGCTTAATTATAAAAAAAAGCTTAATGCAGATACTAAAATTAATCAAAGAATAAACACACACAAGAGGTGTGATGGTTGTTAAATAGACAAAATTTCTTAAAATGATTTAATCCTTTTACTCTTCCATCAAAGATTTGAGCAAAAAAATATAAATTCTCATTATTTGTATTCAAAAGTAAGTTAGAAATTGAAAAAAATAGATCATTTAATTATGAAACATAATTTTTTTAACTGGATCAATACTTTCAATTGAATGGGAGAAAGTTTCATGGATAAAGGCGAAAATATCTACTTCAAATTGTAATTAAATCTTCAATTTTTAATTTATCTAAGAAATATGAAAGCAAAACAAAATAACTTTGAAACAATGTCTTAATATCTACTTCAAATCGTAATTAAATCTTCAATTTTTAATTTCTATAAAAATATGAAAGCAAAACAAAATAACTTTGAAACAATGTTTTTAATATATTATAGACATTAACGTATTGTTTTAGTTCGTGAAAACAAAATAATTGTGCATTTTTACAATTAGTCTTGTGTAAATTTAATATTTCTTTACCTCACATTATGGTGGAAGGTCTGACAATGACTCGGTAAACAAAAACACAAACGGAATAACAAAAATTAATTAGTTTAATTTTGTGCATAAATGATAAGAATGAATGAAAATAGTCTGCCCGATTTTTTGAAATTGGATCCGCTGGGATTATGTTTGTCTAATTTAAATTATTGATTCATTTTTAGAGTTCATTTCAGCCTTTAACAATTGTTTTTAAGAGAAATTAAAATTATTACAAATGAAATAAACGATTAAGATTTAATCTAATTATATATTCTCGTATTGTCTCCAACTTGAAATGAACATTATCTTAAAAAAAACTGTAAAATGAACATTAAAACAGACAAAGGTCAATAATGCCGGTGGACATGATATCTGAGAACAGCAAAAACCAATCTCCATCTTTTTCATGATTACTCAATTGTCTTTCTCACTCCTATTTTTCTCTTTCTTCATCATTCTCCAAACGATTTTTTTTCTTTCTTTTCTTCAAGAATCAAACTGAATTAGTCAGCACACGGTATTGTTTTTACATATCTTATAATTTGCCACGAAAATCACTCGAACCTAGCCCTTTAAAAAACATAAATAGATTTTCAACCTAATTTATCATAACATTTAGGATTGAATTGTTTACTAAATATGATTGTCATATCTAGTTATGTATGATAATTTATGATGTGATAAGTGATAATTCATGATTATTATATTTGATGCAAGTTAATTTTTGTTGTAAATTTGTTTAGATAACAAATATTTACTTAAACGCTATTTTAGTTGCATATTATCTAAAAAAGTATTTTGAATTATAATTTTAACATTAATTTTTGTTATTTTTATTGATATTTAACTAAATTAATAGTGCTTGAACAAATTTAATAAAGATGATCTTTAATTATATTAATAAACAAGTGATATAATGAAAATTATTTTCACGTGAAATTTTATCACTAACATTAATGATTTATTATTGATATTTAAATAAATTAATAATACCAAACTAAAAGTTAATTTTAATTAAATAAATAAAATGAGAGGAAAAGTAAGAGAAATAAGTGGTTTTTACATTGCAAATGAGGATTGCTTGCTTCCATTTTCACTTACAATTCAATTACTTCAAAAAATTACAAACTAAGATTGCGTGCAAATTATAATTGTAACTTTATTTAAAGATTACTTAAAATAAACATGATAATTCAGTTATAAGAGGATTACAAGGAGGATAGTGCGAACAAAATGGAGCCTTAATGATTTCTCTTTTGTCAAGCAAAACACAATGACTTGATTATATAACAATGTGAACAAACATACATAATTTTAGATGGAAAAACTATTTAGCTGAAACTCAAGATCCAAGACCTAGTCAGTAAGGGCTTCATAACACTAGGCAAGTGGTCCGAGATAGACATTCACCTAAAGGGTCTGGGATGGTGAACCTGTTCAAGATGTTATCTACAATACGGCTGAAGAGGTCATCGTCAAGCATGGTCTCAGCCGTGTCTTGTATAATATTGAGTAAGACGAGATCCAACGTCCACTAGGCCTCATGCGAAACCACAGGCTGAGGAATGCGATGTCACCATAGACTAAAGGGCCACACCAACATAGGAAGTTGATCCAGGCTTGTAGCCTCCAAGCCCCCAATTTTAATCGAGGCTGAGGCTGAGGCCTAAACCTATTTCAACTATCGTCCATTAAGGTCTACCTTGCTTTTAGGAGGACAACTAATGGTCTTCCTCATATGGAAACTTTTCCTCTCTAGGTAAATGGATTAGGTAAGTTATAAGTTAGTAAAAGTAACCCAAATGGAGAGATATTTGTCCAAGAATATTTCATTTTCCTATTTCAAATTCAAAAAAGAGATCTTACGAGATAGGACCATAGACCTGATCTCATTTATACATTTCTATAAATAGATAATGTAATCAAAACACAAACAATATCCAGTTCCCTCTATCACCCTCATTGATGTGATTCTTCAAAAACACTGTGTTGATTTAATCGTCCGAGTGTGATACGCACGACACCACATTGGTGTCAGACCAATAACTTTCACAACCATTCTTCTTTTTCAGATCATGCATGAATCATCGAGAGATGCGTGATGATCCATTGACCATAGATGATATAAGATTTTGTACAATCACAATAAAAGAATCGGTGATCTAACATTACACCTTCTAGTTAGTTCGTTCAATCTTATTCTCGACTATTCTTACAAGTATTTTGACTTTCCAGCTAGATATAATCAGAGTCCAAGTCAAGAACAAAATTTAAAATGAGTTAGGCTTAATCTTTAAGATTACTTTATCGTATATAGTATGTATTTATCATTGATCAACTCAACTCATATCATATGCATGTAATTCAATGAAAAATACTAGGAGTAGGCGCCTGATCAAAGGCCTTACGTGATAGGGGCTCGGAGGTCCAGAGCTTTAGGAACAATAAGAACATATGCTTAGCAGAATAATGTGCCAACCACTCGCACTTTTTAACTTCCTTAACCTACTTCATTTTAACTAGAGTTTCGCGAAAAAGAACTAGTTTTCTATTCCTGCTAATAAGGCTAGGCCTTACACCCAAAAAAGTCAACCACTTTACCTATCTTTTAACTTATCAGGCTAATTGAAAAAAATATTTACTTGACCCGGCTTACCAATTTAAGAAAGTGATTGGGCTATTTCTTATTCAACCGACTGAAGCTAGCAATATTTCAATCGCACACTGGAGGTTGGTAAGAAATGAAGGGCGATGCCCTTTAACCTAAGTAGGCTTACCAACAAAGCAAATGGCACTTGATCAGGCGGAGAGAGGGGGCAGTTTGATTTCAGGTAACTCCCTCGTAACAGGAAGAAGCAATTTTCATTGAAAGAAAATCCCCTTGTATAGGGTTCCAAACCTACCAGAAAGGTCTCACTACAAGAAAACTCATCTCTAGCCACAAAAGTTTTTGCCACAAGAGACAGTTAGGCACTAAAAGCATGTTTTTAATGACCAGATAAGAATTTCATCGTAAAAGATGACCTATCGCGATGATGTTTTAGCAGAAAAAAATGGGTTGGGCGCATGATTTTTTTTGAACGGATGAAAATTTAAATTCATCGCTAAAATACTTACTTTTACTGATTATTTAAATATTTTCACTAAAAGCCTAGTCTTTAGCAACGACGTAAAAGCTTGGCTGCACAAAGCATTGCCTTTACTGGCTAATTTATTTGTTGGTTTACTTTGTAATGAATGTAACCAACCTTATCGTTTTAACAAGGTAAGGCAACTCATAAACTATTCACCCC
>QANY01013855.1:564257-601047 GCA_003255025.1 Datisca glomerata
CCCGGCGACAGATCGAAGCTTCCCCTCACCCCCGCCACAGAAGCTTTCCCCTCCATTTGTCGCCGTTCGTCGGAGAGCTCCTCACCTTCCCCATTCACCCCACGACAGAAGCTTTCCCCTCACCCCGCGACAGAAGCTTTCCCCTCACCACCGCGACAGAAACTTTCCCCTCCGTTCGTCGCCGTTCGTCGCCGAGCTAGCTCTCCGTTGTCTCTGTAAGTGTAAGTAGGCAAACATACTCTCTTGATCTCTCTCGCTCGGCGTTGCTCCATTTTTTGTCTTTTATCTTCTCTAAATTTCCCTTTACTGTGCACGTTGTTCGCTGCATTCTCGTCTAAATTCGCGTCTCTTCTTAAAGTGTGTTCGTAGCTAGGGGCTTATGTATATACTGATTGGATTAATGTTTGCTATAATGGACCTTACTATAATGCTTGGTTATCGATGAAATTGGTATAGATATCAGTTTAATTTGATATGAGGCTCGGCTGATAGAAACTGGTTCAAGATTTGCAGAGCCGATACCACAATTTGAATTAGGTGTTTATAACAGTTGGAAAGGAGTTCCTGTTTTCGTTATGGGTAGTCGTATGAGCACAGTAGATGTTAGCTGCGGCTCGCCAATATTCCATAAGATGGGGAGAGAGAAAGTGATTCTAATAGATTCAGTTCTCCCGTATGGTTTTGAGTTGTTGATGTGTGATATAGACATTATTTGGTTAAAGGTACTCTTCTGAGGTTGGTATATGATGGTTTGTTTGAGAACCAGCTGATATGCTTTTGGTGCTTGTTCTTGTATTGTATTGACTTTGATTTGTAGTTTATATTTTAATGAAGGTTTGTAGTGAAGATTGTTGTGTTGTGGTTCCCTATTGATCTGTTATAATGTAATATGCGAGAAAGTCATGTTTTGTGTTCTTTAATTTTATTGTTTTAATTAATAATTGTTTAGCAGAAATTGTTGCTTTATTCTTGCACTATAAAGTTAAATTTCGGGATACAATAGTATTGCTAACTTATCAGTTAGTTTTTACTAATTGCTTACTTATAGAGTTTTTGAAACTCAATACCAGATAAAGATAATACACACAAAATATTGTGTTTCTTTTTGACATGTGAATGTTATGACTTTAAATTGAAAATGTTTTATTTGCTTATGAATTAATATGTTAAGGTTTTATTTGCTTAAAGATCTTTATGCAGATTAATGTCTCCCAGAAAAAATACTCCTCTTCCAAATCTAGATCCTGATGTAGGATCTTCTATGGATGAAGATGGTTCCCAAACATATATATACACGTTGCAATAGTTCTTATTATAATGGTTTCTTATTCTTTAATTTGTTGTAGAGGCTTCATCTTCTTTGGGGAGTGTGAGAAAGGTTTGCAAGCCAACAAGAGAGGTTGAGTTTGAGAGGCTAGTGAGCCTTTTCAGAAAATTATCAATCGATACCCCTCCTCACGGTGTTGTTAAACCTATTGGACAGTGGACCGTCCAATTCAACCTTGAGATTGATGCCCTCGTATGATAATAGATGCTCATTGTCTAAGATAATAGTGTCAGTTTTAATGTGTTGAGGGGAGTGGGAGAGGGCTTATCACTTTGTATCATGAGCATGTTAGATGCTTTTTTAATACTTTCTGATTCATGTTCATTGTCTAAAGATAATAGTGTTAGTTTTAATGTGTAAAAGTAATATTGGGAGGGGGGTTATCACTTTGAATCGGATTTTGCTGAATATTTTTTCAATACTTTATAATTGATGAATATAGTTATCTTAATTTTGACTCATTATGATGTTACAAGAACGCATGTGTGCTTTACGGGATGAGCCTATCGTTAATAATGTCACACCTCGCACCGAAGAAGAGATAGTTGAAGAAGTCTTCAGATGAAATAAAAATCTTAGACATAGAGCTCCACCCACATCTTTAAAAAAAGAGTCGAGTTGAAAATATAGAATTAAATAAACAAATGAAGTCGATGGAGAGCCAACTAAAAAGATTACTCATGAATGGCTTTCACTGATGAATTGAAAGCAACGATATTCGCGACGAATATATGGTCATCGCGTTAGACTTTTAACGATCAAAATATTGGTCGCTAAACTCTTGTTTCTTACAGTGTCTTCAGTTTTATGGATGATTCATTAGTTTTTGCATCTCCTCTTGCCCACATATTTCTTGACTCCTTAGGGATTTTATGCAGCTAGATAATCATGGTTCATCGCTCGAAGAGAAAGAAGAGAAGCAAGCAGTTCCCTTCAGTTGATATTGAATAAAAAATGCAAGAAAGCTCTCTCTCCCATTGGAAACAAGTACAAAGAAGACGATGAAAGAAGCGAATTTCGAACCAGTGACGCAAAGCAGAGAGTGGGAATGTGCTTTGTACCTCAAAACGCTAGGCCTAAAATTTCTAATATTGTATGAGCCAATTATCTTAATGAAAGCTTCAATTTTGGCTCTCGTGTGGGACATCACTCACTTGTTGTACATGCACTTAGTTGTAAGTAACGTGACTTGTTCCACTTTCCCCAAGAAATAAGGAAAAAGAAAAAGAGAAAAAAAGAGTTTTAAAAGGTAAAACTGTTTATTAGTAAAGTTCACGTTCTGAAACAAGTTTGTCTTCGTCCATTATTCACTTTCCCAGAGCAAGATATTGTAATTTGTTTTTATTTGTCATTTTCAGCTTTTATATTATGATTTTAAGGTTAATCAGATATGATTTGTGTGTTTTTCTCTGCCATTAATTATGTCTTTCCAGCTCATCATTCCCCTATCATATCAACTTGTTTATATTTGTTTAAGAGTGACACCACTCAGTGATTTAATTTTCTCTCTATTAAAAGATTCGAAGATATAGTCAATTAACTTTATCTTGGGCCTATTTCCCGTACCGGAAAAAATAATAATTCGACATTGATGTTGAGAGTTATTCTAATCGTTGGATGAGATAATGAGATTCTCAATTGTTAGATCACAAAAAGGGTCAAAAATTATCATTACAAATTGCTCCGGTTGTAGGTTAAATTTTTTTTGGAAAGCTTCCAGAGGAAGCTTTCCACATCTTCTTGGTCGAAAGCTTCAACTAAAGCTTAGAGGCTTAACATCTGTAAAAAGAAATAAAGATGGCACGTGATTTTTGACAATTTGCACCCTATTTTCCGGCCTCGCTCTCTTCGTCCTCCAGGCTCTATCTTTTCGTCTCTGTGCGTTCGTCGTCCAGGCTCTCTCTCTTCATCGTCATCATTGCTATCTCTCCGTCGTCATCTCTCTCTCCACGTTCATGGTCGGTGCTGTTCCTCCATCGTCTCTCTCTCTCTCTCTCTCAACTTAAGGCATTAAAAAATAAACCTTGAGGTTTTGGTTATGTAATAATATGTTTCTGATTTAGGGTTTTGATTGCGATGTGTATGATTTTTATTTAGGGTTTTGATTGCGGTTCGCCTGTTTCTGTAGGTTTTGGTTGCGATTTGCAATTTTGGTTACGGTTTGATTTAGGGTTTCAGTTTCCCCCCCTCTCTCTCTCTCTCTGTGTGTTTGTTATGTAACTTCTTTCATTTTGAAAATCTTCTCTCTATCTGCCTCTTTGATCAATTCTATTTGTGGGCTCTGCATAATGTTTTACCGTCACTCTCATGAGTCATGAGTACAAACCATTCCTTTGGTAATACAAGCAAAGTCTTGAGTCTTGACTTCAAATGAATTATCGAGGAAGAATATTTTCTGGCTTGTTACTTCTTCTGCACTCCCTACTCCTATGATTAAATTGGATCCAATTGGTAATTTGGCTTGTTACAGCTTGAGCTAATTAGTAAAATTAAATTTCAAGGTTCAAAATTTAATTACCAACTATTAATCGTGCATTCAAATTTTTGGTTTACATTGATGTGAATTTTGTATTAGACTTGACTCATGATTATAGAATTAATTTGTGCTTTTTTCATTATTTGATTTTGTTGATTGGGATTGCTAGTTTCTTTGCTTCTTCTAAAAGCTGATGCTACTGTAACTGTAGTCCATTCTCATTCTCGCGAGCTTGAAAGTGTTATTCGTGAAGCAAACATCATCATCGCTGCAGTAGGACATACAAATATGGCAATATTTCAATTATGCTTGAATATTATTCTACAATACCACAATTTCAATTCAAATACTTGTTAGCATCAATTATAATTACCTAGCCGTTGTGCAAATTTTAAAAAATGAGTATACAATTCAGGGATGACAAAGATTGAACTGACAATCGATTTTCTTTTTAGTATTTGTCTTCATATACAAAAAAGCTAATGGGCTATTATGTCTTATGAGGATATTTTCAACTTCTAAATTTAATCAAATGTATGCATTTCTTCTAATAAGATTATTGCTGCTTATTTCAAACATAATTTTGTAATGAAAAAAGATATTTACTTCATTCAGTATATACATTGCTTTCTCATCTTCATTAACACTGTCTCTACGAATTTTCATATTTACTTCATTTAATATATTTTTATATTTTTAACTATCCCCTATTTTTTATATTACCTCTTGATTATCGGTCATTAATAGGAAAGACTTGTCGGCAATGACACAATTGGTAGTCATTTACTTATGGAATTTGTCTCCATATAATTAGCCTGAATTAGATTTACTTAATCAAATGGAACTTGCTATGTTGTAGACTAGTTTCTCATTTTTTGTCTTTTTCATGTTTCTGTATGGAATATTGTAGTTGGAAGGATACATTACTTGAGGTTGTTCTCTCTCATGGAAACTATGTTATTTCAGATGTAGTTATTAGATGAATACTATTGTACATGTTACCCTTCAAAGCAATCAAATAAAAGGGAAAGTCCTACTTAAAAAAAACTACATGATCAACGCCATTTTTTTATATGATTATAGAGATTTGGACGGTTATAGAGTTTTTAGCTAGCTTACCTACATGGTGAAAATTTACTAATATGATTCTTTTAACTTGATAAATTGTAAAAAAAAACTTGAAGAAGAGCATGTTGCAACTACATCAACTAAGTTTCTTACATTCTTTAAATTCTTTACATAACCATATTTTCGTGAAATCTTGCGTCAATTTTCGCAAGCCATTGACATTCACGTCATGTTTATCATTTATTAAGATTGTTGATATATGATACTTCTAATTAATTTGTTATCTCAAATAGTCATTGCATACACCAGATTAATAACATAATATGGGTAAATGTATACAAGAACATAACATTATGAACATTAATATAATGGTACATAGGACCTTAGCATTCTTACTAGATGATGCTTAATCTGTTATAAATTAGCATCAAGGATAATAATGATAAGAATGCATTGTCACAGGACTAAATTTGATTATAGTAACATATATTTCATATGGCTAACACAAATGTGAACTTGAAGGAGGCACATGATGGTTTCTTTGAATACTTGTAAGTAAATAATGAGATCATCAATTTAATCACATACTTTGATATCAATTGTTGCAATGTTAATATTGTTTTTTATAATTAAAAAAGTGCGAAATAATGTGCTAAAATTAAGGGGGTAGGTGGAGAGATTATGGGTGTTAAAATAAGTATTTTTAAACAAACATTACATTATAACATGAAATTGATAAATTTTGATTGTAATTTAAGTGAGTTTGTGAGATGCAGACATAAATAGATCTAGGTAAGTTGTGAAAAAGTACGACAAAGGAGGCGAAACTCAAATATTTCAAGGATAATGAAATCCATGCCCTTGAAAATGAAGCAGAACAACCCGGTCCTAGTCATCTGAGAAGGCCTGCCTTTAAACGAAAGTTACTCACATGTTGTACACCCAAGAAATTTATGGATCTTGTTGTAAATGTTGATGAGGGGAAGAGGAGAGTGGTTGTGGGGATGGGATTCAGAGGGTTGTTGGATATTAAATTTCACAAGCTGAAGAGGAACTTCATGCAGTAATTATTATGTTGCTTCGATCTAGTCACCTGCACGTTGAATGTCCATGGGTCGACATTCAAAGTCACCGTAAATGATGTCACTTCTATATTGGGCATCTTCGATGGTGGGCAGGAGATCAAATTCAATAGTGATGTGAATGAAATAAAAGATCTAAAGGCGAAGTGGGTGAACGCCAAATGTGATATTCTGATGAACGCCTTGTAAAAATTCTTGATTGAGGAGTCTGACGGTGACTATTGGAGGCAAGCTTTGTGCTGTATACTTTCGGAGTTTTGTTATCTCCTCGATCAAAACTAATCATGAGTCATTCATGGTTGCACGTTGTGAAGTCACCCGCGACCATCAAACAAAAGAAATGGGCTTCGAAGTTTGAAGATTTTGTGGATGGTGTCGCGAGGTATAAAAAAAACCACCACAATGGCATTACTGGATGCTTGTTATTTATACAGGTAATATATTTAGTGTACATTGGTATTACTTTTGCATTATAACATATGTATATTTGCTAATAAGTTCATTTCGATACAGCTGTTTTATCTGGAGAAGTTGGCAGTGCTGCAAAGTATGTTGACTTGAATCAGCCTTCGCCGCTAAGGTGGAATGACATGGCCGTTGCAAAAATGATTTATTTTTTAAAATCAAATGGAGGAGAAGCTTGGCCTAAAAGTTGTGGGGTAAGCGTTTTAGAATGTAAATTAGCTAATTTTCTAACTTTTATTGGTTATAATTATAAAAATAAAAGGTTAAATTTCAAATATTAATATTTAATTACAAACTTTTAGTGGATATGTTCGATTTAATAGTAAAATCTAACCTTAAGGGTTATACATGTTCGTCAAACCGATAAATATGATTTACCGGCCATCATAACCTCACGACCTATAATTATATATGGTGTAAACATGTCTCGTTTGATACTTTTCACAAAAGCACACCGACATTATCAATGACAATTTTTAACGAGCTTATGTATAAGTGTTTATTTGATTATGGAATTCTCACTTAATCCAATCTAAGTGACACTACCCCGTGATTTAATTTTCTCTCTATTAAAAGATTCGAAGATATAGTCAATTAACTTTATCTTCAATTTGAAATTGGGCCTCTCTCCCGTACCGAAAAAAAATAATTCGGCATTGATGTTGAGAGTTATTCTAACCGTTGGATGAGGTAATGAGACTCTCAATTGTTAGATCACAAAAAGGGTCAAAAATTGTCATTATAAGTTGTGCCGGTTGTAGGTTAAATTTTTTTTGGAAAGCTTCCAGAGGAAGCTTTCCACATCTTCTTGGTCGAAAGCTTCAACTAAAGCTTAGAGGCTTAACATCTGTAAAAAGAAATAAAGATCTAGGGCACATGATTTTTGACAATTTGCACCCTATTTTCCAGCGTCACTATCTTCGTCCTCCAGGCTCTATCTTTTCGTCTCTGTGCGTTCATCGTCCAAGCTCTCTCTCTTCATCGTCATCACTACTATCTCTCCATCGTCAGCTCTCTCTCTCTCTACGTTCATGGTCGGTGCTGTTCCTCCGTCGTCTCTCTCTCTCTCTCACCTTAAGGCATTAAAAAATAAACCTTGAGGTTTTGGTTATGTAATACATTAGGGGTTGGCCAAATATGTACTGGGGTTCACCAAATATGTAGTGAGATTCACCAAATATGTACTAATTAATAAATCTTGAAAGGGTTCACCAAATATGTACTGGAGTTCATCAAATATGTACTGGAGTTCATCAAATATGTTAAGTGGTTTATCAAATATGTAGTGAGGTTCACCAATTACGTACAAATTAATAATTTTTAAAGAAGTTCACCAAATATGTCTCGGGGTTCACCAAATATGTAAAAAATTGACGTGTTACCTCAGTACGTATTTAGTGAATCTCAATACATATTTGATAAACCCTATACATATTTGGTAAATAAAATTTTTTTTTACTTACTTGGCTTGTGTGGCCCGAATTGCTCCAAAAGCAATCTAAGGGCCACAATGGCCCAACACTCATGCGACGAGAAAACCCCCGTCATGATAAAAAAATTGTTTGAAATGACATTATATGAAGTACTAGTAATTACTTTGTCACAATAAATATCATGGTTATATATTTAATAAATTTGAATTGTTAAAAAAATAAGCATGAGCCTACGTTATATTCTAGGGTTAATGTCTTAAAATATTCATATATTTTGATTTAAAATCATTTTACTCACCTATATTTTGACTTTTTTATTGATCTTTAAAAAAAATTTCTTCTATAAAAAAAATCTCACTTATCTAAAGCACCAGACCGAACGTTGTTTAATTGCTCATGTATCGTGCATGACCATTATAATCTCTATTATACCCTTCTATGGAACCCTAATTAACCATCGAGCCCTCATTTTTTTCTTCCTCCCTTCGCTGCTTATCCGTCTTTTCTAGGTTCACATAAGAGTATTTCTCCTAGCTGCTTATCTCTTTGTTGTCTCTCTTTTCTAGGGGTCGTGTCCTGCCCTACTCCTACTCTATTTTGATGGTTTTTTTCCTCATTTCCTTTTATTTTGAAATCAGCGTATTTTTGCTCTGAAGAGTTCAACTCGTGATACTATCTACCTAGAAAATAGTAGAAGGAAAAAATAGAAAACAAGAGACCAATCTTCACATATGTCTCATCCTTCGACTTCTTCTTTAGTTAAATTTGTGCTGAGTATGCCAAGTGAATAAGTAAAAAATAATCAATGCCACATGGACAAGGGGACCTACCTAAGGACTCACAGAAAGTGATAGAAAAGTGGAAACAGGTTACAAGGGCGAAGTCACAAGGCACCCGTAAACAGATAGAAATGATCAGCACCTCAAGAACGTGGATCAGCACCTCCAGAATGGGGATCATCACCTAAAGAACGGGAAATAGCATCAGAGTGGGAAAGAACATCAGAGCGGAAAAATGTGACTACTGACGGACGGGGGACCCATGCTTGCAAGAACAGGAAAATACTAAGGGGATCACTCCTCCGGAAAATGGATGCCGAGACTCAGAGAACTACCCTGAATGGATAAGACACTCGGTGAACTGTGCAAGAGCAGGAAGAAGAGGATCAGAATAAGAACGGGAATGGATGAAAGGGATCCAGAATGATAGTCAAGTGCCATGATTGATTAGGTAGTTGAATCACTCAGACGAGATAGGATGTCAGGCCACTAAATGACTACGACTGAATGGCTCGAACCACAAGAAATCACCAAGTGACTGTGACTGATTGAGGGCTTAGTGAGACAAATAAAAATGCAAATAAGGATGGGAAATAGGGCCATACTTGGCATGGACATCTCCTCCATTTTATTATTATTCTAATCAATTCGTGTAAATTAGGCAGCCTATATAAATGCCAGTGTATTAAGTGAAATTCAAACATTTAATACAACTTAAGCATATATAACTCAGAACATTTACTCATTACAATCTTTTGCTCTTAAACTCTCTATCTCTCATTAATACTCATATAAGTCTACCCTTATCAATACTTTTCCCTTTAATTCTTGATTAGCGAAAAAATACTTTATATTTTGGAGCTTTCATTGAGAGTTGAGAGAAATGCTCAAGAGACCCACCCTACAAAGCTATAAAAATGCCTAGAACCAGATCCAACGCAACTCTAAATGTAGACAACATGATAAAAAATGAAGATGAACACGTAGATCAATTAACCCCGCCCATGGAAATGCTGGAGTCAATCCTAAACATGGTGCATGAGAGGAACGGAGGAAAGCTGAAGCAATGCATAATGGATGGCATAATGTGCAAGTTCAGATCAACTGACTACAACAGGAACTCACGAAAATGCGAGCAAAGGTCAGCCAATGGGTGAATGGTGATGAACGGGAAAACAACGATGAACAGGAAGCCCACTCCAGGGGAAACCATCGAGACAGAAGGTAAGGAGACAGCGAAAACAATAGAAACACGCGACGAGAAGAAGAAGTCCAGTCGTAAAACCTTATGAAGGAAGCTACGGGAGAGGCTTGATAACCCCGAGTCATGTCAAAGGAAGCGATAGAAGAACTGTTCGACCAAAAGATGATGGAAATAAGGAATCTTGGGAGTACGCTAAAAACTGACATTGAATCTCTTATCTAGACGCCATTAAGACCAGAAGTTTTACTAGCGCCCGTACCAAAAAAATTTACTACCAGATTCAAGTGCTACGAAGGAAAGATCGGTCTCGTAGACCACCTTCGATGATTCGAAAAAGATATGGCGTTGTACCAACACGATGATAATTTGATGTGCAGAATGTTCTCAGCCAGTTTAGAAGGGACGACTTTGAAGTGGTATCACTCCTTGCCAATGCACTCGATCACGAGCTTCGCTATTATGTCCTTCATTTTCATAGAGCAATACTCTACGTACCGTACGGTCATGGAAGACTCAAAACACTTAACGACAATCTCTACCAAGGAAGGGGAGTACATTCATCGCTTCAAAGACAAAATGGCCAAGGTCGAGAACTGTGATGATCGATTCTCTAGATTGGCCTTCCGACGAGGTCTGGACCTAAAGTCACCCTTTTTCGAAGATCTATTCAAGGTGAAGCCTCTTTCTATGGCAGAGGTTTTCCAACGGGCGCATGCCTATATTACCCTTAGGAGGAAGAGAATAGGAGTATGCAAAGAACGGTTGAATGAAAAAAAGAAGAATCGTAGCGGCGAGAAAGAAGTGTAAGACTTGAAAGAATGAAGCATGAAAAAATAGAAAGAACGGATGTGAGGAAATTCCAACAAGATAGGAATACGTACCGTAGGCGAGATTTTAACAGAGTCCACCCAAGGGAAAATGTCTACACGCCATTGACCATCCCGGTCAATAAAATACTGGAGACAATTAAAGACAAACCTTGGCTAAAAAGAATTGCCCCGTTCACCAAGGAACCTAGCTACAAAGATAAATAAAAATATTGCTCCTATCATAAGAGCAACGAGCATTACACGTGAGACTGTTTTCAGTTCAAAGAATATGTTGAGCAGTTGATCAAAGAAGGATACCTTATCCAATTTGTGAAAAAGGATGAACATAAATGTGAAATTGAGAAAGACAGTCGAGAAGAAGACAGAAGGTTACAATCAGGTGAAAATGTTCCAACCTGATCAGGAAACAAATTCTTTCATTACAGAGTATGACGTCTATTACTACAAAGTCATGCCTTTTGATCTAAAAAATGTAGATGCAACTTATCAAATGATGGTGAACAAGGTCCTTTATGAGCAGATCAGAAATAATACGAAAGTCTATATTGATGACATACTGGTAAAAACTAAGAACCGGGAAGACCACATTCAGGACCTTGAAGAAGCCTTATTTGTTCTAAGATGAAGTTCCATGAAGCTGAACCCAGAGAAGTGCACTTTTGGAGTGGCAGTGGGAAAATTCCTTGAACATATAACTATATAACAGGGGATCGAATCACAGACCAGGTAAATGTTATCACAGAAATGAGGTCCCCGTGAAACCTCAAAGAAATCCAAGGGTTAACGGGAAGATTGGCCGCTCTGAATAGGTTCACCTCTAAATCAACGGACAGATGCAAGCCTTTCTTTGAGATGTTGCAAAAAAACTCTGCGAGTGGCTGGAATGAACAATGTGAAGAAGCCTTTGCGAAGGTTAAAGATTACTTAATAGCTCCCCCTTCCTCTCCAAACCTACTCCCGGCGAGCAGCTTCGGTTGTACATAGCCATCTCCACGGGGGCAGTCAGTGCAGTACTCATCAAAGAAGAGGAAAGGAAACATAAACCTATATATTTCATGAGAAAAAGTCTTGTAGCAGGGGAACAAGAATAAATGAATGGCGAAACTAGTACTGGCCATTGTAACTGTGACACGGAAACTAAGGCCTTGTTTCCAGGCGCACGGCATGAAGGTATTAACTGATTCTCCCATTAAAAACCGTCTACACTCGATGAAGGCAAGCAAGAGAATAGCAAGATGGTCAATTGAGCTGAGCCAGGATGACCTTAGTGATGAGCCCTGAACTTCAATAAAAGGGCAAACCTTAGTAGATTTCATAGCAGACTTCACAAAAGGGAAAGTTGAACAGGAAACCCACCGATTGGGAGAAAATGTAACTTGGAAACTCTTTGTTAATGGTGCTTCAAATAGTAGAGGAGCAGGAGAAGGGGTAGTGTTATAAACTCCCTTTGGAAAAATATTAGAACACTCAATCTCCTTCGAATTCAATGCGTCAAACAATGAAGCAGAATATGAAATACTAATCACGGGAGTATCCCTGCTGCGGGAATATGAGGTAACTAATGTTAAATTTTATGTGATTCCATGTCGAGTGTGAAGCAGGTCATGGGGGAATACGTAGCAAAAGATGAATGAATGGTGAATTATTTACCATGGGCAAAGGATCTCCTTAGCATGCTAAAAAATTATGAGATCCAACAAATTTTACGAACTGAAAATTGGCACGCTGATGCCCTAGAAAATCTAGGATCTTAATTACACTTCCCCTACAAAAGGAACGTCCCCGTAGAAATTCTGAAGGAGCCAAGTATCTAGCTCCCATAGAATAACGTGGCTGATGTAGAAATTGAACGAAAACCCAGTTGGCAAGACGACATAATCCGCTCACTTGAAGAAAGAACACTTCCTAAAGACAAAATACTTACCAAAAAGGTGCAACAAAGGGGTGCCAGGTATACGATTATTAACAGGGTTTTATATAATAAAATGTTTGCAGGACCATACTAGAAGTGTTTACGTGAAAGGGAGGCCCAATATGTGTTAGCAAAGATTTATGAGGGAATATGATGAAATCACACTGGGGGCAGATCACTAGCCTATAAAGTCATGAATGGAGGAAAATACTAGCCCCGAATGCATCAGGACTCCAACGGTATAGGAAAAGGAGCAACAAGTGTCATCGTTTCGCACCCATAGCAAAAATTACCCCCGAAGAACTCAAAACTGTGACTAGTCCTTGGCCGCTCATGCAGTGGGCCTTAGAAATTGTTGGACTACTTCCCATGGCACCTTCCTAAAATAATTTTTTATTGGTAGCAACGAATTATTTTACTATGTGGATTGAGGCTGAAGCCTTTGCCAGAATCTGTGAGGAAGAAATAAAAAGGGTTCCTATGGAAAAACTTGGTGTGCAGGTAAGGGATCCCCTAGACAACAGACCTCAGTTCACCGAGAACTTAGTAAGAATATTTTATGAAGATCTGAAGATCATGAATCGATTCTCCACACCTTACTACCCACAGGGGAACAGACAAGTAGAAAGATCAATCTGGGTCATAATTGACAGCCTGAAGAAACATATGGAATTCGCCAAAGGAAAATGTGTGGAATAGCTTTCCGCAGTCTTATAGGCATACAGAACGACCCCAAGAGAGACAACGTGAGAAACCCCGTTCGTATTAGCATACAGAGAAGAAGCAGTCATTCCCGTAGAAACTGGAAGCCCTACCATCAGGTCTGAGCTAAATAAACAACAAAATGGAGAACTCCTAAGAAACGATCTTGATGAACTAGAGGGAAGAAGGGAAGCGGTCCTAATCAGAATTGCCCATTACAATCAAGAAATGAGATCTTATTTTCAGAAGAAAGTAAGGAAACGAGAATTCCAAACAGGAGATCTGGTCCTAAGAAAATCTTCTACATGGAAGGGAAGCTCGGGCCAACATAGGAGGGACCGTACATCATCAGAAAAATAGGAGGAAACAGCTATTACCATTTGGAAACAGAAGAGGGAACGAAATTCCAGTAACCATGGAACACAATTCAACTGAAAAAATATTATGTGTAAAGAATGTAAAAAAATCATTATAATGAGACATTTTTCCCGTGATTTTCCACATAAAAACAGTGGCTCCAATCTTCTCTCCTCAACTGAATCATTACTAAATGGAATTAAGGGCATAAAAGGTCCTTGAGAGGGGGATGTCATAAGTCCTACTCTCAGAAGGAACTAAGGGCATAAAAAGTCCTTGAGAGAGGCAGTTCATAAGTCATACTTTTAGAAGAAACTAAGGGCATAAAAAGTCCTTGGGAGAGGCAGTTCATAAGTCCTACTCCTAGAAGGAACTAAGGGCATAAAAGGTCCTTGAGAGAGGCAGTTCATAAGTCCTACTCTCAGAATGAGTATTGGCATAAAAAATCCATTGAAGGACAATTCATTAGTTTTACTCCCATAAAAAACTAGGGGCATGAAAAACCCTTGAAAGAGGCATCCTATAAGCCCTACTCTGAAAAGAAAAAATAATTGAAGAAGGAAATAAACCATGGAAGCAGGCGACTCCAACGGGCCCGCTTGTAATAAACGGGAAGGGAATTTCAACCTCAACGGATGAAAAGTAGAAATGACCAAAACGGGTAAACATACTCTTGCCTAGACATTCCTTGAAAAAACTTTCAAGTGCTTAAAGGACTAAGTAGTTGATGATTTTACTTAACTATCTGAAAAGTTAACCATGAAATCTATTAAAAGGGAAAAGTGTCTTTTATTACTTATGTATATTCACTAAGTAGTCAAGAAGGCTAGATAAAATTGATTGATGAATTTATACTAAATGTTAAGATCAAAGAAAATGACAAAGCATATTGAAGAAGTAAGTCGTTTAATTAAAAAGTGAAAAATTATAAAAAGATTTAAAAAAGTACAAGAGATGAAAAGTGCGAGAAAAAGAAAAAGGAAAAAAATGCTAAGTCTCCACGTCCTCGGGAGTAACATCAGCAGCCGCTTCAATAGTGGAAGCGGGAAGCTCGGCCATAGGATCAGTAGGCTCGTCAGAAAGTGAGACCAGCGACATACAAGGGGGTTTATTAGTCTTGGCATTGCGGTAACCCGCCGTATAAGTCATATGCTCGTACTCATCAACCATGGCCTGGTACTCAGCCGCAAGTCCAGTCTCTCATTTTCGTGACTTAGTCAAAGCCTCATTGGCCTCAACTAACTTTGCCTGAATAATAGATAGGTTCTCCCTGCTTATCTCGATGATCCTCCCTACCTCTCGCAAAGACACCTCAAGCTTTGATTGTTTAGTCGTGGCCGCATCAAGCTTGGAAGTCATACGGGCAACAATCCATTGAAGATCAACCTCCACCTCCTTAAGATCATCCCATTCTAAGGCAACAACGCCGTAAGTCTGGGCGGTCTCCATCACCTTCCTCCCACAACCTACCATCTCTTCCTCAGCAGCATGAATATCCTCCTAAAGCCCGTTGTGGTAAGTCATGACCTGTTCAAAAAGTGTTATCAAATTGGAAAGGAAGTACTTGCATCAGAGAATGACTCAGGCTGATAACCTTATCATGAATAGACATCTGACGGAGTACAGAAGCGTCCACATCAGACATGATGAATTTCATGACCACGTGTGAAGAATAGGGGTCCTTTAGGAAGCTAAAATTGGTGGGAACCGGTGGTGACAAGGGGTATCACTGCCACCTCCAGACGCCCATCTGCTTAGATAAATGTAGGGAACCAAAGGAAATAGAGTAAATTCTTAGCAGGTGAGGGAGAAGGGATGACAGTCCTCTCCGGAACAGCGAAAACCTCAGTAACGGGGGCAATGAGATCAGCAACGGGTGAAGGGAGATCAAGAACGAGGGGAGTAACATCCCTTGAAAAAGCACCTGACGAGCTAGCATTCCCCATCATTTAGCGTTTGCTCTCGTCAAGTATCCCCCACAAGTTACTCTTGAGACGCTTCGACATCTCAAGCTCGTTATACGTAAAATGGAAAACCGCATCCTATTTTTCTGCCTCCTTCTGCGCAGTTTCCTGTTAAGCCTTAAGTTCCCTTTCTTCAAGAGCAAACCCCTATTCTTCCTGCTCTTTTTGAAGATCTAGAAGAACTCAACCAAATTATTTGATGAAAATCAGGAAACGGATTGTAACGGGGATGGCCCTAGGAACTTCTGTTGTAGAGGATGATGGGGCAATAGACTCAGCAACCGGAATGAGTGTGACCATGACTTTGATCTCTCTCATTGTGTCAAAAAGATCTCTTTAGTCCTATTCTGGGAAATTGTAGGTGGCGTGGAGTCGCGCGGCTACTTCTTTCAGAGTGAAAGACCTCGTGTTCAGATTTTTGTCTGCACAAAATAAAAAATATTTTAGTGTTTAAAAAGATGAAAGAATAATAAAACAACAAAGTTAATCATAAGTAAAAAAGTAAAAAAGAAATGGGAGCTTCAGCAAAGTTAATCATAAACACATATGCTTAGATGAAAAAACATAGAAGACAACTAAAATTGGGACCCACCTCGAGCAAGCAGAAAAAGAGCGGCTGACAGATTTCATCGGGGAGGTAGATTATCCAGAATGACTTGTAAACATTGTCATGGTAAAAAGGAAGATCGGGAAGAAGTTGACAAATTATTAAAAGCAGGCTTCATCTGCGTTGACTTCGCAGATCTGAATAGAGCCTGCCCCAAAGATGAATATCTGCTATTAAGAAGAGATCATATGGTAGATGACACCTCGGGACACATGCTTCTGATATTCATGGATGCCTTTTTAGGATACATCAGGTGAAAATATTTCAACCTGATCAAGAAAAGACATATTTCATAATTGAACAGGGTACTTTAGGTTACAAAGTAATGCATTCGGTTTAAAAAATGCAGGTGCTACCTACTAGAGGTTGGTAAACAAAATCTTCCAAGAGCAGATCAGAAAAAACATGGAGGTCTGTGTGGATGATATGCTAGTGAAGAATTATAAGCGGGAAGATCACATCAAATACCTCAATGAAACCTTCTCCATCATGAGGAAGAGCTCCATGAAACTGAATATAGAGATATGTACCTTTAGAGTGGTGGCGGGAAAATTCTTGGGTCACTTGGTCATGCAACGGGAAAAAATTCAACCCGGATCAAGTAAAAGTCATAATGGAGATGTGATCTAAAAAAACCAGAAAACAATATAAGGATTAACAGGAAGATTGACGGCATTAAACAGATTCCTTGTAAGATCAACTAACAAATGTAAGCATTTCTTTGTAAAACTAAAAAAGAACTATGCCAACGAGTAGGATGAGGAGTGTGAATAAGCTCTTAATAAGATCAAGGGGTATTTGCAACTCCACCATTGTTGTCAAAACTGAAACCAGAAAAACCCTTGTACTTATATGTAGTTGTGCCATAAATAGCTATTAGCGTCGTTCTTATCAAAGAAGAGGAAAGAAAGAGAAAGTCGATGTACTTCATCAGTAAAAGATTGGTGGCAGCCGAAACCCGTTACAAGAGAATGGAAAAGTTCATACTAGCCATTGCGGTAGTTGCGAGGAAGATGAGGCCCTACTTTCAAGCACACAACATAAAGGTGCTGACAGACTCACCAATCAGAAGCCTTCTGCACTCACCAGAGGTAAACAAAAGAATGGAAAAATGGGCAATTGAGTTAAGCCAATACGAAATCCATTATGAGTCAGGGACATCAATTAAAGGGCAAGTCTTATTTGGCTTCGTAGTGGACTTCATTGTTAGCGATGAGGAAGAAATTGAAAATGGATCATAAACAGTTAGAAACGGGACATGGGATCTGTACATTGATGGAGCCTCAAACAACAAAAAAGCCAGAGCGGGAGTGGTACTGAGGACCCCGCGTGGTGAAATATTGGAGCACTCCATTTCGTTTGGATTTAATGCATTGAATAACGAAGCCGAATATGAAGTTTTGATAGCAGGATTCTCTTTATTGCGGATATTGGAGGTGAAGTAAAAAAAATGTGATCCAATACTAGTTGTGAAACAGGTCACGAGAGAGTTCATGGTAAATGATGAAAGGATGATTAGTTAATTACAACGAGCAAAAGAATTATTGTACCAACTGAATAATTACGAGATCCAAGTCCCAAGAGCAAAAAACGGACACGTGAATGCATTGGCTAATTTAGGATCTTCGCTACAACTCTCGCAAAAATTAAATTTTTCGGTTGAATTCCTTGAAAAATCAAGGATCACAACGAAATGGGTGGCGAAGTAGAAATTGAGGAAGAGCCCAGCTGGCAAGACGATGTAATCTGCTACATGAAGGAAAGGATCTTGCCACATGACAAACTTTGCGCAAAGAAAGTCCAGCAGTAAAGTGTCAGGTACTGCATGATTAATGGTTAATTATACAAGCGATCTTTTTCAGGTCCGTATCTAAAATGTCTACGGGAAAAGGAAGTCCAGTACATGTTGGCAGAAATTCATGAAGCAATGTGCGGGAACCATACCGGGGGTAAATCTTTGTTTTACAAGGTACTGAACGAAGGATATTACTGGCCGAAAATACATCAAGTCATTAAACAGGACACAAGGAAACATGGTAAGTGTCAACGATTTGCGCCCATGGTAAAATTGGCCCCCGGAGAACTCAACACTGTGGCAAGTCCTTGGCCATTCATGCAGTAGGCTCTGGACATCGCTGGACCACTCCCCATGGCAGCCGCCCAGAATCATTTCCTATTGGTTTCCACATAATACTTCACTAAATAAATCGAAGCAGATGCCTTTGCTAGGATTCACGAGGAAGAAGTAAGAGAATTTCTGTGAAAAAATATAGCATGCAGGTATGGAATTCCTCTATTCTTAGTGTCTGACAACGGACTTTAGTTCACTAGTAGAATGGTGAAGACATTTTGCGAACACCTAAAAATTACCAACTGGTTCTCTACACACTATTATCCACAAGAAAAATGAGCAAACCGAGAGATCAAACTGAGATATACTTGATTATATGAAAAAGCGTTTGGAATCGACAAAAGGAAAATGGGTTGAAGAATTGCCAGCAGTATTATGGGTATACAGGACAACTCCCAGAGAAGCTATAGGTGAGACACCACTCGCTCTAGTCTACGGAACGAAAGCAGTGATACCTGTAGAAATTAGGAATCCCACTCTGAGGTCAGAGCTGACTAAGCAACAAAACGAAGAACTCATGAAAGAAAGCCTTGACTTATTAGAAGAATGAGAGAGGAAACACTCGTGTGAATGGCCAATTACAATCAAAAAATGAAAATTCTAGAAAGGAGATCTAATTTTAAAAAAGATCTTTCAAACAAAAGGGAAATTCGATCCTTCCTGGCAGCGGATACTATCATCTCACAACTGAAGATGGAACAGAATTGACAAAGCCGTGGAATGCCAGGTATCTTAAGTAATATTTTGTTTAACTTATTAAATGTTGTTGCAGTGAATAATTTCTCCCGTGGTTTTTTTTCCCACAAAGAGTTTTCACGTAAAAAAAATTGTGTAGACTCTCTCCCTTACCTCTTAAAATTAAATCTAGAAGAAAAAAGGTCGGCGACCTAGAAGCTAAAGCTCTTAAGAGCGGGAAAAATATTCTCTCTAAAATATGAAAAATAAAAAAGTTCGGCGGCCTAGAAACCTAAGCCCTTGAGAGCGGGAAAACCTTCACTAAAATGTGAAAATTAAAAAAGGTCGGCGGCCTAGAAGCCTAAGTCCTTGAGAATGGGAACAACTTTCTCTCTAAAATGTGGAAAATAAAAAAAGGTCTGCGGCCTAGAATCCAAAGCCCTTGAGAGCGGGAAAAAAACTTCTCTCTAAAATGTGGGAAAAAATTGTCGTCGGCGTAGAAGCTAAAGCTCTTGAGAGTGGGAAAAACTCTATCTCGAAAATGTTGAAAAAGAAGTATGAGAAAATGACGACGGCCCAAAAGCCTAAGTCTCCGAGAGTGGGAAAAACTCTCTCTAAAATGTGAAACCAAAGGGTCGACGGTTTAAATGCCTTAATCTCGAGAGCGGGGATGCATTCTCTCTAAAGAGAAAGCATAAAAAAGGTCGACAACCTAGAAGTTAAAGCCCTTGGGAGCGGTATAAACTCTCTCTAAAATGTGAAAAGTAAATAAAGGGAGCAGATGTGAAAAAAAGCAAACAATAAATGAGACAAAGGGCAAGGAAACAAAGAAAGGAAAACGACAAAGTGGCAAGTCCAAAAGAAGCGGAAGCGGGACAAGAAGTCACATCCGTCCTAAAAAGGAAACCCAAAAATCAACGCCTCTGGAAGCGGATAAAGAGAAAATATGATAAACAAAAGCAATGTAAGCGGGAAATCTTCTCAGAGTTGTTGAGTTTTTACTAAATTATTGCTGAAGTGTTTGAAAGGCAAACAATAGAAGTAATTAAAGGAGCAAAGCCTTAAGTCCTAAATTGCTTGTTAAGGAAAATAACTAAAGTATTAAGCTACTTGCTGATTTTCTTTGCCAAGTGCTAGAGAAGTTAATAAAGAAATTGAAAAAGGATGTTAGGGGAAAGATATCATTTTATTAAAGATCTGGAAAAATACGAAATAACTTAGAGTACAAGGAAAAGAAAATGCAAGTACATAAAATGAAAATTACAAGGAAAGTTCATAAGTTCAGGCTTCATCAACATGGATGACTTTAACGGCACTCACAGAGTCAGCAACGGCATCCTCAGCAGCTGGAACACCCTAGGGAGAAGTGTCTGTTTTGGCATTTGCAGCATCCTCGAGAGAGACCTGGGGAGGGTTGCTCTCATTTCCATCCTTATATCCAAAAAGATAAACTTTCTTCTTAGCCTTGTCCAAGAAGGTATGGAAGACGTCTTCAGTCTCTCTCTCTCCACTCAGCTTCATCCCGATTTAGCTCTGCGACAGGCAACTTCTCCTCAACAATCTTCAGGAATTTGTAGGGAAGTAGTCTGGCACCTCTAAAATTCCTCAAGAGCTTCCTTTATGACCTTCATAGAATCTTCTAACTTGGCAACTTCTACCGCTCCCTGGGCAAACTTCTAGACAAGTTCAGCCTCCCTTTTCGCCAGTCACTCAACCTCTGCCTAGTGACGCTCGAACGACATAGACGCTTGAACTTCATATTTCTATTGAGTCATAATTTGTTGATTGGCAAGGAATCATTCTTGAAGGCTGTTGTGGAAAATGATGCCCGGCAAAACACACAAAAAGGAAAGATAAGATGTTGATATGGGTAAATCCGTGGCAACGTCTCCACCTCCACACTAAAGGTTCTTCACCCCCTCCTTGAGAGATGGAAGAGTGAGCAGGCTGTAGAGGAGGAGGAAGAGAGGTTGAATGCTACTGAGAACCCTCCCCGAGGGTCACATGAGCAGAAGGAATGACCGGAGAAGGATCTGTTAGGGCAGTGCGAACATCAGCAGGAACGGGAGGAAGACTCGAAGTTGCTCGAAAGGAGCTCGAGACTTCACGTCTTGGATGGAAACATCCCCACAAATCATTCTCCGTAAATGACTTGACCTGATTACACTTAAGCAAACATTCTCGTTCTGCATCCTCCCGTTCAAACGCAGAGGAGATAGAAGTACTTGAAACGGAAACAATAGAAATGAAATGAAAGTAGGAAACGCGAATACCTCTCGGGAGCTCAAGAGAAGATGGTTGAGTTGACAAAGACGGTTGAGCATATGAAAATGGTTGAGTAGATGAAAATGGCTGAGCAGAAGCGAAAGTGGCTTTTTGCCACGGGAATGAAAGCAACGTTGATTTCCCAGTCCCGTCCGCGAATGTTGAAAGCAACAATAATCTTCTCCTTGAACTCCCTGGAAAGGAACGAGAGCTTATTCCTTTTGTTATATACGAAGGAGAAAAGGTCAAGGTCAGCTTCTAAAAAATAAAATGATGATAATAAAAAAAATGTAAACAAGAAAGCGGGAAAGGAATTAAAAATGAGAACTGAATCTCCGGTGACTTACCGAAAACTCCCCATTTACGGGAGATTGTCCAGCCGCCATCACCGCTCCAGTTCCCTCCGATTCAAATGACATCATGTTCCCAGCCTTTATACCCTTTTGGAATTCTGATTATCATTTTCCTCTTTTCAGAACCGGGAAGGGGGGGGCAAGGTAATAGATCTCATTGTGATACTCAGTGATATAACAAGCATGAAGCTCGTCAACGTATAAATCTAAGCCATATCTTCTATTTAGGGCCTCAAAATCTAAAAGAATCCTATAAGAACTAAGAGTAAATTAAGACGGAGCCAGCCCAACGGCGTGGAAAAACTCTTACAAAAAAGGAGAAAAAAGAAGCTTAAGTTTTAAAGCTATGTACATCGGACTAAGGGTAATTTAGAATGAGGGTCTACATTCTAGGCCATAATGACCACTATCTCCTAAAATACGAACGACATCGAGAGAAAAGGCATCTTTGTGGGAAGCGATGAAATGGTCAAGCTCATCTTGGGACCTAACTAAGGGAATGATAAGTTTGAACCTATTAGTGCCCGCCATGCTTAAAGGACTTAAAGGACTTAAAGGAAAGTATACGCAGAAAAAGTTTGTAGAAAAGAAGAAGATGAAGAAGAAATTACGGTAAAAGACGAAGGTAGGGAAGAAATGGGCCGAGAAAAGCCCTTAAATAGACTGTGGATTTAAAAACAAAATAAAACGCACCTTATAAATTTTGAAAACGGGAATTGAAAGAGACATTTTTGTGAAAAGACGTGACTGACAAGACAGAACTGTTGCCAACACTAGTGAATAACATGGTGATAGTTGGAAAAGAAAATGAAATAAAACGCACGCTACACGGAATAATTAAAAGTAGGAAATTGAAAAGACAAAATGAAATAATAAGAAGCTGTTTCGTAGAGGGAACGTCAGTGAAAGTGAGAAACGAAGTGACAACTCAACTAAGGCACGCGTCTCTCTCTTCTATTTAATTAATATCATGTATTTGTTATTTTTAAAACTTGTAGTTTCCCGATGGATGACGTAAAAAAGGAAGTGATTGATCACGTCCCTCATAAATGCGCAAAAATTGAAGTTCCTCATCATTACACATCAATAAATAAGACTTTATTGAGTGTAATTGTGGGCAATTGAACAGGGAAAAACCGTTTAAGACACGTGTACAAAAAGGATCAACCAAAAGAAGCCGCGTAGACTATCGATGTAGAAAAATGGAAGAGCAAAGTGGGAAAAAGGAAGTCGCGAAGATCGTCGACCTGGCAGGGCAAGAGCGTTAAAAGGCAGGAAATAAGCCCCATTTAAGGGTGATTTAGCCGTTACAGCTGAATTCCCCCAAGATTTGGGGGAATATTCTGGTAATTTGTTAATTGTGCTTGTAAATTCCCCAAATCAAGTTGTAATATCTTGATTATGATTGAATTCTCTTAGAATACAATGAATATTTCATTCTTAAGAGAAGATTCATGTTTTAAGAGATGTGACAAGATCATATGAGTATCATATAAATAAATATTAATTGTAAATCAAAGACAAGCAAGACAACATACGATCAAATTATTTTGCTTTGAGCTTTCTCTCTCATTTTAATTTATTTTTTGAGTGTGAAGAAAAAATCATTTATAACCTGCATATTTATGCAGAAATCAACACAAAAGAATGTAACTAGATGATACATACATGGTCAACCAATAGTTTAAATTGGATGCACCAAAAAATCACTTTATGAAATCACAAGTTAACTGAAAAAGAAATTCGAAAATTCTTCTAATAAGAAATATGGTATACTAAATATCAATCAGCAATGAACGTATATTGTGAACAACTTTTAATTTTAAAGAGAATAAAAACATTACGTAACACATAAATGATATACTATAAGTAAATCATAAATATTTTTTTTGAAAGAAGTGAATCATAAATATAATTACGAACACAATTAATAACAAATTTTACAGTGTGTGCATCAAGTTATGTTATAAATTTTCTTAATAAATATACGATACACTCTAAGTCAATCAAAAGACTGGAACAATGGTTAATGAAAAACATTAATCGATACTGTCTAAAGTATATCAGTAATATACTATAAGATGCATGGAATGTATATAGATTGATGTGCAATACACAACTAACAAACATACTTTATATTTTATAAATATTGGTTAAAGTATATCATTAACAAACTATAAGTAAATGAAAATATTTGGCCTCAAACCTGTGCTGGCTTGCTAAACAGAAGCTCTACAATCTGATTTGAACATATCAATGCCCCTAAATCATTATTTCTTTAGATCACACTGCAAGTGAAAAAATATGAAAATATATGAAATAGGATGCAGCTCGCACTGCTCTAGAATCAAGTTGAAATAAGGATCCATCTTGTACTCACCTTTAATAGCCATGAATAATCCGAACAAGGTATTATACCAAACATAGACGTTACAGTTTAAAAACGTGAACATATATTTCAGAACAAAAGAAAAATCTATCTATGAATTTTACAAAATAAAATTTAAAGCCATAAATCAAAATCAATCAAAACATCACACATGGCACAACTATACAAAGCCAATAGAACAATAAAGATCCACTCCCCTTCAATATGGTCTATGAACAGGAAAAAAATACTCTAAGACACGTCTACAGAAAAAACACTGAAGCGGGAGACTTCGTCAGAACATGGAAGAATGCTGAAACAGGGGAACCTTCACTTTTGGAACTGGTGACTATCGCTTCCAGAACAGGGGACCATCACTTCTGGAACAGGTGACTATCACTCTTGGAACAAGGGACTATCACTTCCAAACGGGTTACCATCACTCAGACCGACAATCAAGTGGTCGTAATTGATTGAGAAAGCTGAGTGACCAAGATAAAAAAGATTGGCAGACCACCAAGTGGCTCTGACTAATTGGCTCGGAACCATAAGAAATCATCAAGTGACTATGATTGATTTATGGTTGAGCGATGGAGATGAGAAAAGAAAGAGGATCAGAACAGTGGGGTGGATCTTATGTTTACGATTAATTCAACAGTAACAAATACAATATAGTGGATAAGCTGAGCATGAAAGCCCAAACTTGGGGAAGATCCCATCAGCCAAAAATATAGGAGAGTGTGATCATCCCCCTTTATCTTTATTATTATAAGGCCAATAAGTACATGCTCATGTAAAAAGAAGAGGGGCCGAGGAAAAATCCTAAACAAACCTCAACTAAAGACATTGTCATTCCTCTCTTCTCTCATCAATGGCTATGTAAAATCCTTTGCATAAGTGAATATCAACAATCTCCCCGTGGTTTTTCTTTCCTTTAAGGGTTTTCCACGTAAATGATTGTGTCTTTATTCTCTCATTTTCCCTTTAAATTATGATCTTTATTATTTATTGGTAGAGGATTTTCCATACTGAAAAAAATCTTTTACATTTGGTGCTTTCATTGAGAGTGAGAGAAAAGCTCGAGAAATCCCTCCTAAAATGTCAAAAACCACATCAAACACCCCCACCAACAATGAAAGTGGGAACAGAAATGGCAACAGATTGGACAAAGAGATGGGAATGACTACAAGTACAAAACTAAAAACGGGACAGAAAATGATAAACTCGTTCCTTGCATATTCGATTGGCTTATTTTTACATCATTATCAACTTCTAAAAAAAGAGAGGAAGGAGATCATAAAAGAAATCCATTCGAATGAAGGATGAGTTAAAAATATCAGAGCTCAGAAAAGCTCGTAAAGCTCAGACCAGAAAAGCTCATAAACCTGAGATCATAAAGCTCATAATAAAAAAAAGGCTTACGAAAAGTTAAAGTACGAGCTTTAGAAAAGTCGAAGTCAGAGCTTCATAATGGAAATGTTGAAGTTCAGATCAGAGAAGTTTCAGCTCTTTAGAAAAGAAAAAGTTAGAGTGTTAGAATTTCAAACAAAAATCTGAAAGGATTTTAGAAAATAAATTTGTTAGAAAAGAAAATAGAGTTAGGAAGGAATTTCAGAGCAAAAACTTTAGAGTAAAAAGCTAAGCATAGAAGACCACATTCAAACCTCTTAGGAAGGGAAAGTCAAGAAAGCCACCACTCAAACGTTTTAGAACGGGAAAACCAAGGAGACTGCGTTCAAATGTTCTAGAACGGGAAGACAAAAAAAGGGAAAGCTATGACTTAAGCAAATTCAGTCATTCAGAAGGAATTTATGAGTGCAGAAAAATAAAACAATGAGAACAGAGACATCCTGACTACGGGAACAAAGACGTCGTGATGATGTGAACATAAATGTCTTAACAATGGAAGCAAAAACAACTCCATGGAAAGAGACTAAGTCCTTGGGAGTGTCTACGGACATTGTTCCCAAAAGAAAATCAAAACGGAGTCATGGTTTCAGAGAAAGAGCCCAAGTCATTCGGGTGTCTAAAGACATCGTTCCGAAAAGGAAAAAGAAAATATGGAAATATCAGAAACTCTACCAATAAATGCGTAACATCAAACTCAAGCTCCTGCAATGCAATTATGGAACGGTATACTTGCTCCTTATTCATGTCAATAAATTATCATTGTTCTTGTTCAACATTCTTGTCACAGATCTTAACGTACGAGAGAATGAAAATGAAAAATAAAAAAATGAGAAATACTCTATCATTGAACTCGTACTGAAGAAAATGAGAGAACCTCGCCAATGAGCCCATAATGACGAAAATGGGAAAACTCTATCAATAAACCCATAGTAAAAAGAACAGAAAGACAATGCAGCGAATGAAGGGAAAGTAATCATCATCGACAGCGAGCTGGCAAAAAAGTTAGTCAACAAATCTAAAGCACGCGAGAACCGAAATGGGCAAATATAATGACAGAATAAGAAGGGACAGACCATTACACCTCAATAAGTGAAACTTATCGAGTGTAATAGAGGGTAAATGAACAAGAAAAAATCAACCAAGACATGTGTACAAAAAGAACGCTGAAGTGGGAGACCTCATCAGAACGGGGAAGGATACTGAAGCAGGGAACCTTCGTTTCTGGTCGCTTCTAGAACGGGGGACCATCACTTTTGGAACGAGTGACTATCGCTTCTGGAACATGGGAACTATCACTTCTAGAACGTGGGACCATCACTCTTAGAACGGGAAAGAACAACAGAACGGGAAAAGGGGTACAGACCGACAATCAAGTGGCCGTAATTGATTCGATAAGCTGAGTGACACAGACAAAATAGATTGGCAGGCCACCAAGTGACTCTGACTAATTGGCTCAGAACCACAGGAAATCGTCAAGTGGCTATGATTGATTGATGGTTGAGCGAGACAGATGGGATATGAGAAAAGGAAGAGGATCAAAACTGTGGGATGGATTTTATAGCTATGATTAATTCAGCAGTGACAAAGACAATATAGCGGATAAGCTGAGCATGAGAGCCTGACTTGGAGAAGATCCCATCAGCCGAAAATATAGGGGAGTGTGATCATCCCCCTTTAATATTTATAATCCTTATTATTGTAAGATCTATAAATACATGCTCATGTAAAAAGAAGAGAGGGCGAGGAAAAACCCTAAACAAACCTCAACTAATTGCACTGTCTTTCCGCTCTTCTCTCATCAACAGCTATGTAAATTCATTTACATAAGTTAATATCAACAATCTCCCTGTAGTTTTTCTTCTTTTTAAGGGGTTTTCATGTAAATGATGGTATATTTATTCTCTCATTCTTCCTTTAAATTATGATTTTTATTATTTGTTGGTAGAAGTTTATCATACAAGAAAAAATCTTCTACAGTTTCCTTGAAACAAAAATAAATGTGTCATCAATGAATTATTTAAGTCAATAAAAGAACAAACTTCTCAAAATTTTCATGGAATTTTTCAGAAAATCGTCGCTTAATGAAAGAACCAAAAGTATCTTCAATGACAGCAAGCTTGATTCAAACCCACCGAAGGTTTAAAATATCCAACAAAGATAGACTCCAACGATTTTCTTTTGAGAAAACTTATTTTTTTGTGAAGCATCAATATGATGAAAACAGAGACATCCAAAGGCTTTGAAATAGGAAGAGTTTGGAATCTTTTGAAAAAAAATTTGATGAGGGTAGTCACCAGCAATAGTCGGTAATGAATATGCACTGCTTTATGAAACGCTTCGGCCCATAGGTACTGAGGAACTTTGCTTGCATCAGTTTCTAGCAGTCTAAGTGATGTGGCTTTGTTTAAGGGGGGCAAGCAAGCAAGCCTTTGATCATTGACTCAATCAAAATGGATTCCATTGCACCAATAATAAGCTTTATACTTACTATTTCTATGGGTGGTGATTTTTTAAATAAATTATTCCGGCAATCCAGACATTATAATCTTTACATAGTCTCTCCAATTCAGTTTCAGGAACTGATATCTTCAACACTGATGATACTTCTAGTCTTCTTTCAGAGGCATGCCAAATCTATAAACATATATGACAAATCGAGCTTCCGAGGGTAATGGCGGCTTGTGTTGTACCGTCATTACACGCGGCTTGTGTTGTGCCGTCATTTCGGATTTCAACTTATCTCGACACTAGTAAAATGGGATGAATCATTTGAATCTTGAATCAACTGATAGATCATTAATATAAGAGAGCTGTTTTTGAAATTGAAAAGGTATTCATTCTTTATTAATAATGAAATTACTGACGGGTAATAACTATTTTATAATGGATTTTAACAAATAGACGACAACTTTAATGGAATGAAAGCCGAGTAACTAAAAAAGTGCTAGAGGAATGTTTGAGAGTGCTTTTATAAAAATAATTTTTAAAATTGCTTTGCGAAAGTTTTTCATTAAAATACATTTAGAAGGAAGTTAGTTTGGATGATTGTTGTAGATAATTGTTTTGTGATGTTTTTGAATAAAAATGTTGTATAAATGTCACATCAATGATTTTTTATAGTGTTGATTTTTTTATAAAAAATAATTTAATTAATCAAGTTTAGGTTGTATGTATACTTTAATTGTCATCTAAAAAAAATTAAATCTAAGCAAACATTCAATTTAATTAAACATATAATATAAACATACCACTCATTTAATCCAAACAAATCACACAGTTTAAACCTTTTACCACATTTTATTTAAAATGTCCCAACTCCCTCACACAATTTTAAACCACACATACTACTAACCCAATAATAGGGGTGTGCAACCATCTCGAAAAACTCATCCCGAACCGAGCGGGACGGGACGGGACGGGATGGGACAAAATTTTTTTGTCCCGTCCTGATTTTTCATAAAAAACCTAACATTTTTATATTTTTAGAAATTCGACCTTTAATTTATTTAATTTTAACATAATTTTTTAATTTTTTGAACTTTAAACCAATTTTAAATTTTAACCTTTAAATTTTTTAAGCAAAATACTCGTCTCACCCCATCTCGCACGTGATTTCCCCTCAAAACGAGATGGGACGGGACTTAAAGACAAAAATGCTGAAAAACCATCACGTCCCGTCCAATGCATACCCCTACCCAACAAATTTTAATTCAAATCTCACCCATCCTAAATCCAAATCCCAAAACCCATCCAATTTAATTTAGGGTTATTTGGATAAATATACTCTTTCTATTTTTATTAGTATTTTTATACCTCTTTCCTAAAACTCAAAATTCTATACCCCTATCAACATAAAATAATTGCAACTCTCTCTTTCCTTATCATTTCCAATCCCTTCTCCCATGCAAAGATCAAATCAACCATGGTTGATATATACTCACTCCCCCACTCTTAGCTCTCCTTTCAAGCTTCTTCTCTCTTCTTATTCAACAAAAATGCACTTCTTCTTCTTCGTCTCTTCTTCTCCTGCTTCTTCTTATTTATCTTCTTCTTCTACTTATTCAAGACCCTGTGACCCATCCATTTTCAGCGAGACCCGATCATTCTTCTCCTTCCACAATGTTGTAAGTCATAACTTCTTCTTCTTTAACGAATACTGGTAAGTGCCCATATTGTAATTTTTTTCTTTAGATATTTTAGTGACAATAATAGGCACTGTTTTAATTTTAATATCATTTTTACATGATAATTATTCTTTGAAATTTCTTGGTACTCATTGAGTATTGAATATCCGGTGATGCTCCATATTTGATAATACGCGAATATATTTTTATGAAATCAAAAATTTATTTATTCTCTCTCGTCAAATCCATAATATAATATACTATTTTAAGACACATAATAACGAATTATATGAATGAGTAATGAATTAAATAAATCAGTACTCCATGTGCATTGAATGCTTTCTCTTTATTAACAAGTTGGGTTGACGCAATTGGTTAAGCCCCACACACATACCTTAGAGGTTGTGAGTTAAAGTCATATTCTCATATTCTCCTTAAAATTTATAATGTAACTTTGACAAAAATTATTCTTCTCTTCAATTCACATAAATTAGTACTTAATGTGGCTTTTAGTTGGGAATGAGAATGATCTTTTATTCAGTACTCCATGTGTATTGAATACTTTCTCTTTATTCTTCAATTCTCATATTCGGTACTCCATGTGTATTGAATACTTTCTCTTTATTCTTCTATTCAATTCACATACATTAGTACTTAAGGGGCTTTTAGTTGGGAATGGAATTGATCTTTTCCACCTTCTCATGTTTGTTAATTGTTAGGGAGAAGGTGGAGGGCATCATATTCCCACGAAAGTTAAATGCTCTAAAGAAGAGAGGAAATCGAATACCCTCTTAGGAGAGGGGTATCATAGATTCCTCCATATCTTTCACCTGAAATATCTCTCTTTTCTCTCGTCTCTGAGTAATTATTGGGTCTGCCGGCCACAATGTGGCCTGAGACCCACATACAAAAATTATGACCGTTTGATTTAGATCTGAATGTATCTGATTTGTTTGAAACGAAAATGAAAAAAGTAAATTTATTTTTTATTTATGTTTTTAAATCAAAACAGATATTGACTGTTAATTTGTTCATCTAACTGACATGACTACTGACCACATTGTGGCCGGTAGTCTCTATAATTTCTCCTCGTCTCTCTTCATTTATATATTTTGTTTTAAATAAATCTTCCTAGAATACAATTATTTGTTAATTTTATATTTTAAAAATTATAATGAAATTTTGATTTGTGTGAAGTACAATATTAATTTGTTTGGTAATTTCTATAATTGACATTTTTTTTTAAATTTGTAGTTATTAATTAATTTTTCTTAAAATATATGGATGTACAACTTTTTGATTAACACATTCTACATATTAAACATGGTAATCAAAGATATTAGTAATTTTATAAAAAAAAATTCCTTTGCACATCAAAACATATTAATTCTAGTGTAAATTTTAGATTATATCTTGTAGGCCCATTCTATCTCATTCGATAATGTGTCAATCAGTAGATTTTTATGTATTTGATCATTTTTTTTATTTTAAAAGAATATGAGTAATGTGTCAATCAATAGATTAATGTATAAATAACATATTTTTTTGAGTGACTAAATATAAACTTATAAATATGTGACATATTATTTAGTCAATTAAAATGTCTGGTTGCTCTAAAAATTATTCTGTTAAATATAAAATCATGCCAACGACTAAACAGCACATGATCTCTAGTTTTAAGAACTTCTGATCAAAACAAAGAAATATTTCTCATCGTCAATTATATTATTGTTTAATTCAAGTACAAAGTTCAAGAATATTATTTTTTAATCTTTCCAATATTTTATCTTCCGTTCTTTACTTAAACAATACTATGATTGGTTAACTCAATACTTTTTTCCCAGAATCTATTAATAGAAAAAAGCAACTTGCTGAGGCAAATTATTTGATTAATCAAACAGGGCAAAAAACAGAGTCGAGGGATGTGGCCCAGTTAGAGACTAAAGCAGCTCTGATTCTGATCTGAAGAAGAAAATGAAGATTTTCGTAACTTGGGTTGTTGGATTAAGCTTTTTTCTGGCTTGCAATGGAATTGAAGCTTCTCTTGAACCTCATAGAATGGTGCAGTCTTCTCCAGCAGTGCAGCCTTATAGAACTGCCTATCACTTCCAGCCTCCTAAAAATTGGATGAATGGTAACTCTGCTTTTCCTTAACTTCCTTTCTTTCAGAGCTCCTCTATTTTCACCTTGATTTTCTTCGCTTCTTCCTCTTGTTGACATCTTTTGTGTTGGGATTGCTGATGATGACTGTTCAGATCCAAATGGTACGTTTTCTTAATTAATTCAATATATGTGTTCCTCATTTTCATGAAATTTCGATGATGACTGTTTAGGCTTACTGTTTCATCAAATTACAGGACCAATGTATTATAATGGTGTTTACCATCTGTTTTATCAATACAATCCCTATGGGGCAGTATGGGGTAACATTGTATGGGCCCATTCTATCTCATACAATCTTGTTGATTGGATTCATCTAGATCATGCTCTTTCTCCAACTGACACTTTTGACATAAAGGGCTGCTGGTCTGGTTCAACCACATTACTTCCCGGTGAAAAACCGGTAATCTTATACACCGGAGATGACGATAAAAACCGACAAGTTCAAAACTTGGCAGTCCCCAAGAACTTATCAGATCCACTGCTAAGAGAATGGGTTAAATCACCTTTAAATCCCCTCATTTCACCTATTGATCAAATAGATGACCCTCTTAATTTTAGAGACCCTACAACTGCTTGGCAAGGCCCCGACAAGATATGGCGTGTAGTTGTCGGTAGTCAGGTTAATGATCATGGGACGGCATTGCTGTATCATAGTCGAGATTTCGTAAACTGGACAAAAAGCAAGGATCCTCTTCATTCATCTGCTAAAACTAGAATGTGGGAATGCCCAGATTTTTATCCTGTTAGTATAAACAGTAATGGACTTACCAAACATGTCCTTAAGGCAAGTTTCAATGACACTGATCACTACATACTGGGGAAGTACATTCCGGAGACGGACTCGTTTACGGTGGACACTGATTTCATGGATGATGGTTTCGATTTGCGATATGATTACGGAAAATTCTATGCGTCCAAGACTTTTTACGACGACGCGAAGAAGAGACGGGTTTTGTGGGGATGGATTACAGAGTCGGATAATGAACAAGACGACATTAGCAAAGGATGGTCTGGCCTTCAGGTAATATTTTCATTAATATACCCAGTTATGTTTGAACTTGTTAGAATGTTGTCCACGTTACTTCGATATGCTGTTTCTGTGTTGGCTATAAGGTTGGAGAACACTTCTCCATAACATATAGTTTTTAGTGACACATTTACTTACATTTAGAATCGGATGAAGTTTGGAATCGGTTTCCCTAGAAATCTGGAATCGGTTTTCCTAGAAATCAGATAAAGAATGGAATGTCCAGGAATCGAAATCTGAAATCAAATTAATGCGTTTATTATCCGTTAGGAATCAAAATAAAAAAACAGAGTATTGAGAATAAAAATGATTGTTTGTGTTTACTAAATCAATGAATCGGAATAAAATATGACATTACTAAAATGTCATTCAAGAAAAATAAATAGAAGAAATGAGAGTTGGTTAGCTAAATATTTTGAGGGCGTAATGGATTTTCACAATTCATTCTAAAAGAATAAAAAATATAGAATCTCATACTATATTTTTATTAGGAATCACATTTCATAAAGTCAAAGAAATCTATTCCGGTCAATGCTATGAGACTTACTTGAAATCGATTTCAAAGTCATAGTAAACAACTAAAATGACAATTTAGAATTAGATTTCTCAGAATCCAATTACAGAAGAATCAAGTAGACGCGCCATAAAGAGTTATCAGACTGAGATTTTTAATTTGGTGGCAGAACTTAGTTGGATATTTATTCGTGTGCTTTTGTTCAGACGATTTGGTGTGCTATTTAGTTCTGATACTGTGTTGTGTTAAAATATTGTCTCATAAACATATGTGCTAGTTGAAATGTCTTAGTTATATTTCTTTAGCACCTATGTTTTATTGAGTAATCGAGCTGAGTTTTTCAATCTGATATAAAAGTTTGTTTGTGTGCCGCTTAGTTTGGCTGTTTGTTATAGACCATTGTTCGATTATTGTGTGCTGTATAGCTCGATTTATGTTTGGTATGTAAAATACTCGGTTGTCGTGTGCTACGATCGATGATTGTGTGTTGGAATGTTATCACACATCGTTTGGATATGATTCTTCTAAGCTAGTTATAAAGCCTCAGTACTCTTGTTCTCTACATCTAGGTTTTAAACAGTATTTGGTTGCGCTTTTCAATCGAACTTAAAATGATTGAAGCTTGAAAGTACTAATTTATGAGGAGAATCATAAAAATGTCAAACTTTCCGGCTCAAACGCAAAAAATGGGCAGAAATATTTTTTTTTGTAAAAATAACCGGACTAAATAATTTATTTATAAAATTACACTGGTGTAATTGTGAACAATATATTTTCACCTGTGTAATTTTCGTAAATAAGCTATTTAGCTCAACCATTTTTTACCATAAAAAAAATCGACATACCAGGTATATAATTAGGGGTGTGCAGATTTTTTACGAACCGACCGAACCGAATCGAATCGATTCGGTTAATTTAAGTAACCGAACTTTCGGTTTGATTATATTATATGTAATCGGCTCGAACCGTTCACAACCATTTTTTAATATACATATATAAATTAGACATAAATTATTAAAAACTTAATAAATTAATAAAAAAATTAGACATATATTATTAAAAATTAGACATAATTATTAATTAGACATATATATTAATTGTGTTGAGTGTTGATATTTTCAATTTAATGATTTTTACTATTTTTTTAGAAATTTTATAAATGTAGCCGAACTGGTTACAAGTAATCAAATTGAACCGATTACTTTGATTTCATTCGGTTCGGCTCGGCTCGGTATTTTAGGTAACCAGTGAATTCAGTTCGATTATAAAAATATTTTATTAATCGATCGAATCGAACTGTGCACACCCCTACCTATATGTAATAAAACATTCGACAGACCAGATTTTTTATGTCATTTCCATAATTTATGTCCTAAAACATCCGAGATAGACAGAAGAAAAGGTATATAATAAGAATCTAACTGTAAATATGTAAATATAATTACAGGCAATTCCTCGAAGTATTGTGCTTAGTAAATCAGGAGCGCAATTAGTACAATGGCCAGTTGAAGAGATTGAGAAATTACGCACGAAATCAGTAAATTTTCAGGACATGGAGCTCAAGAGTGGGTCGATATTTGAAGTTTCGGGTATTACGGCTTCGCAGGTAAATAACTCACCCAGAAATCTCCCTAAGGTTATTTAGACATACACATGACTAAACTAGTTTCCATTCTTGTTTAAATAAAGGCGGACGTGGAAGTTTCGTTTGCTTTGTCGGATCTAAATGATGTTGAATCGGTGGATTCGAGTTGGGTTGATCCTCAATTGCTTTGTAAACAAAAGGAAGCATCGATGAAAGGAAAAATAGGACCATTTGGTTTGCTAGTTTTGACGTCTAAGAATTTGAGAGAACAAACTGCTGTCTTCTTTCGTGTATTTCGTAAACAAGACAAGCATATTGTGCTGATGTGCAGTGATCAAAGCAGGTTTGTGATGCAATTCCAGGCTCTCTCAATCCCCTTTCTATTGCTGTCTCACTCTATGCTGAGTGCTGACCATGGAAATTACCCTTTTTTTCACCAATTTCAACAGGTCTTCTTTGAGGAATGGACTTGACAAAACCACCTATGGAACTTTCATTGACATGGATCCACAACTCGAAACGATATCACTAAGAAGCTTGGTAAGACAATTAAAAAAGGACAGGTTACAAAATGTCAGTTTAAAAATAGCATTGAATTTTTAAATTGCAAAAACAGCTGAATAATTTTGAAATTTAGATTTAACAAGTTGTCGGCATTAGTGAAGGTTCATGGATTGCTAATAATAAAAAAAATGTTGACAATCCAGTAAAATTAGTAATCAATCAACCAAACAATAAAAGTAAAAATATACTACAAGTAAATATTTTCTTCTCAACCTTATTTTCTAAACAAGTCTCTTTTTTTAATCATTTTTGTAGTTCTTTCAAATAAACCGGATTCATCATAAAAAATATTGAGGAAAATAACAGAAAAAACTGCCATTTCCATGAAGTTATTCTCTTTTTTGTTTTGTTTTTTTTTTTGTTTGTTTTGCAGATTGATCATTCAATAGTAGAGAGTTTTGGTGGGGAAGGTAAGAGCTGCATTACTGCAAGAGTGTATCCATCATTGGCCGTTCAAGAAGAAGCCCATCTTTACTTATTCAACAATGGAACTGTAAATGTTAAAGTTTCAAGGCTTAATGCTTGGAGCATGAAGGAAGCTCAGATTGCTCCTATCACAAAGAGAAGAAAACCACACATTCCTTAAAAACAAATACATATCGATTTTAGATTAAGAGAATGGAGACTAATTCATAGTATAGATTGTTCCTAAGACAGAATAGCAGTTATTATTATTGCTGACTCATCATGAATATCTTAGAAACGAATGGTTTAAATACAACGAAACAGATGATTTTAAAATAACAATATTTTTGTTTCTCAAAGAAGCAATTTCACTGTAGAATTACTTTCACATACTAAAATTTATTTCAAATAATAATATTTATTAAGCACATATGAAAAAAAAATGATTTAGAGTATAGACGCATACGAATAAAAAAATAAAAAAAATCATTATCAAAGAATCAAAGTCCATTTAATATTAGATTCTTAAACAGAAGGTTATTAAAAAAAGGGGCAATCTTTATTCTGATATGATATAGAATATTATTATATATAAGATATATTCTATTATATAAAATAGGCATAACATATTCTGGGACGGAAAGATTTGAACCTCCGAATAGCGAGACCAAAACTCGTTGCCTTATCACTTGATCACGTCCCATTTCTATTCAACAATAATATTGATATTAATTATTTTGAAGTATCATTTATAATGCATTAAAATATTTTTAGATGAAAGTCTTTCAAATCACCCTAAATTTAGGGAATGACTAAAAAAATTCAGTGGCATAAGACTGCACGCAATTGGATATTGTCTGTATTTGCAAATGTTTAAGTGGAGCAGCCCTTGTGGAAAGCTTAACTTGGGACATTTCTCTCACATCCATAGTCTCCAAATAACTGCTATTCACGTATCTTTAATATGATTTTTTTTTTTTGGGGGGGGGGGGGGGGGGGG
>QANY01013855.1:601072-611809 GCA_003255025.1 Datisca glomerata
GGGGGTTCAAGGTGTAACGAATTTGTATTACTTTAAAATATGTACTCTCGAAAATACTATAATTATTTGTTAAGATTAAACAAAGTAACAAAGATAATCATCAAAAATGTAATTATGCAATTAAAAAAAGAAGAAGATTAGGTGATGTAAAAAATGTATCATGATTCATGGGATAACATAACCACTTTTTCCAATAACATCAAATTCTATATATTTTGTCATACAAAATAGATACATGCTTATTGATTTATTCAAAACAAAGAGGGGAAAAAAGATACATCTTTCGTGTGCCAATGTGTGATTTGTCATGCCTTATTTGATTAGGTTTTTAAGTTGTGTTGGGAAGGTTCAATGTGAAATGAAAAATAAAATTTAGACTCTCGAAGTGTGAGTTTTTATAAGAAAAAAGATTAAGTTACCATTCGTTATACTCTAGTCTAACATTCTAACGTTAATATTAACATTTGCTATACCATATCTAACATATCTCTAGAGGGGGATAGGGTTAAGCGGAGCGAAAATGGTTTTTTATGAGACGAGAATTGAAAAATATTAGTCCCACACGAGTTTTGTGTGTAAATAATTGTCTGATAATAAACAAAGAGTGTTCGTCTTTTTGTTAAACAAGATATATTGAACTTATATTCATTGGTTACTGTTTAAAAATGTCAACTAAATATCGTAAAATTATTCTCGGTTGTTCAATCATTTGATAATCAGAATCATTTTTTTGATAAAATGACCACTATGAGTTAGATTGAATAAAAAATGTAAGGAAATATTTTTTGACTAAATAACAGACACTTAATTCAACAAAAAAAAAATCTTATCAAAAGGGTAATTTAGTTTTTTCCGAACCTCGTTTTTTCTTCTTTTTCTCAAACTTATATTCCTAAATTTTTCTCATTGCTTCTTGTTAAGACTCCCATTACGCAAACGAAGCATGTGTTTCTTGTTTATTTTGGGGGAACTGGGGAAAGGAAACTGAGAGAAAGTGAGGAAAGTTCACCCAGATAAGAGAGAAGTTTTATCAGATAATGGATTTTGTTTTAGGAGTTGAACAAACGTAGCTACTCTATAGTGGGTGCGCGCTGAATTTGATGTTGGCCTAGAATAATTTTCCCTCCTATTACAAAGTAGAGGAAACGGAACGTTAATTAGAGAAAGAGAGAAGGGGTTTCGAAGAATGAGCAAAGATGATGATGATGATCCTTCAATACCATGGCCAAGATCGGCGGCGTCGAGCGATTGGTTGACAAACTTCCACCGTGATCTAATGGCGGGGGCGGTGATGGGCGGGATAGTGCATACGATTGTTGCCCCAATAGAGAGGGCGAAGCTTCTCTTGCAGACCCAAGAAAGTAACTTGGCGATTGTTGGGGTTGGGCGCAAAAGATTCAAGGGCATGTTTGATTGTATTTTCCGTACTGTCAAAGAAGAAGGCATTCTTTCTTTGTGGAGAGGCAATGGGAGTAGCGTTCTTCGTTATTACCCTTCGGTCGCTCTCAACTTCTCTCTCAAGGTACAATCCCAATTCCTCTTTAACATCTAGTCATGAATTTGTTGTAAACTGAATAATTCTTGAACTCTTGAAAGGAGTTGTGTTTAAATATATGCATTGTTTCTTATACTTCGGTTGTTAAAGTGAAGGACAAAAGGAAGTAAGTGAATTTTTAATGGGATCCGGGTGAGTGTTTGTTTTGGTGAATAATTGAATTAAAGAGTACATTTTCTTTGTTGGAAAGCCTTTCTTTGAGGTGGGTAGCTTGGAAGGTCTGAATCTTGGAAGTTCTTCATATGCATACAAGGTATCTGATAAAAGGTATCAATGTTGAAATGGGTAAGCTAAGACGAGGACGACTTGATATGCATTTTGATTAGCGCAGTATGATAGTTGACTTGATATGCATCCCTCTCAAGGATGATACGGTAAATATATGTGAAAAAGGACCACCTATTTTGATTGGCTTAAGGTAAAATTTTACAAAGTGTAGTCCCCTAATCAATTAACGTTAAGCATGGGGTTTGATTTTTAGTTCAATGCTGTCTAAATTCCATGGAAGGATGGATTTCCGAGATACATTGTTTCTTGTTTTTATAAAACCTGAATAAAAGTTAGAAGAGATATGGCAACTCTACACCTACCAGAGTCACCTTAGATCAACATCTTAGATATGGCCAGCTTAGTGATATATATTCTATACAAGGAAGCAATTGAAGGAATGTTATTCAGTGCGAATGTTTTACATTGAGGCTTTTGAGAGGACTAGTAGAATATTTAAGTATGCTCCTAGAATATCAATCAGTTTGATGTCATGTTTCGTGCCTTAGCAATTCTTTAGTACTATAGGTTCAGTTTAGTCTAGCACGGATCAAGTTACGAAGATTAGGATATTAACCAATTGAAGTTCCACTTGCATCGAACATGAACAGGTTCTGTTTAACAATCCATTATGGTAGATTTTGAAGAAATTATCAACTCTATCCTTAAAAGTCACACATCTTCGTGAAGTATGATTGTACTGCAAGATATACTTCAAATTTTCGAGTACGATATAAGTAACTTCATATCAGCTATCAAGAAAAACACTATAAATGGAACTCATAAATACCAGTTTGTTTTTATTTGTGAAATAAAATTGAGAAAGACGATAAATGCCCCCTTTGATTGCTGTGATGAGGCCATGGTTTCACTGCTTTTTTCAATTGCAGGATCTTTATAGAAACATGTTAAGAAACGGGGACTCTGAATACAGTCATCTTTTCTCCGGTCCCTCAGCTAATTTTCTCGCTGGTGCTGCTGCCGGTTGCACAACGTTGATATTGATATATCCACTAGACATTGCACACACCCGCCTTGCTGCCGACATTGGAAGAACCGACGCTCGTCAGTTTCGTGGCATTTACCACTTTCTTACCACCATACGCAAGAAAGATGGAATACGAGGTATCTACAGGGGCCTTCCAGCCTCTCTACAAGGCATGGTTGTCCACCGAGGCCTTTATTTCGGAGGCTTTGATACGATGAAGGAGATTATGTCAGAACGTTCTGAATCAGAGATAGCGTTGTGGAAACGTTGGGGTGTGGCTCAGGCAGTCACGACGTCTGCTGGGTTGTTGTCTTATCCGTTGGATACTGTTCGAAGGCGAATGATGATGCAATCCGGATTGGAAAAGCCTATGTACAACAGTACCCTTGAGTGCTGGAGGAAGATTTATAGGACGGAGGGAGTGGCTTCGTTTTATCGAGGGGCAGTCTCGAACGTGTTTAGGAGTACTGGGGCTGCTGCTATCTTAGTTTTGTACGATGAGGTCAAGAAGTTTATGAAGTGGGGTGGATTGTAGCAGCGGAATTATAGAATTAGAGTAGCGTGACGCAGAGAATTACGGTAGGGAATTTCATGTAGAGGGCAAATGAGTTTGGTATAGTTGCTGTATAAGTTGTTCTTTTCATTCATTTTGAGAGGGGTTGGTTCGTTTGACGTTCTGTCGTTTTGATACGTTGATTTTTTTGCACCTCTTTTGAAAAATTGACAAAATGAGAAAAAGAGAAGAATCTGATTCGGAAATTCTTGTGTCAAAGATGATTCTGTTTGATCAAGTTTTTAAGTTCTCTGTTTTGCCTTTTGATGGTCCATGTGAGGACCAAAATATCTTCTCTAGGGAGTATTCTGAAACAGGTGCAGGTACGTTGAATGGGGTTGATGCTTGTATGGGTATGAGAGAAGCAACCTAGTAGTCATAGATGGTGACAAACTGTCACTGTCACTACCGTCAGGATCTCCTCAGAGTCGAATCCTTTATGGAGTAACTGACCGACTCAGATTGTGATCATTAGCTGCTCAGACCCTTTCAAACTGCAATCCTAGCTAAAATATCTTCTCACAATTAGTAAAAGGTAAGGGGCATATAAGATAAACGGCCCAAGGCCGATGAACTAGCAAACTCACCCTTTGGAAATTGAACAATCGTAAATTCGGGATGTATTTATTGGAGTGGACCTGAACCTGAAAGTTCAAAATGGTGGCCCTATAGCAAACTCTTTCCAATTATATGGAGGTGGATGCTCAATGATGAAGATAATAATAATGAAAATTTTCACTAACATCTCATATGATTTCAATAAACGACAATCATATTCCCTCAAAGCTTAAATGTATCATTATCTTTCTTTAAGATTTTTAAGCTAGAACGCTCACACCCCGGCTCAAGTCTCACTTGCCTCTAAATTACTTAAATCTATACCTATCACTATCACTACTATACTAAAAGAGAGGATGTGGAGAGAAATATTTTTTGACCTTTTTGTCCAACTAATTTAAGTCTTATTCTAACTTTACCCTTATAATATCAAATGATATTTAAGTGTTTCAATTTTTTACTTAATTTAAGTTATAATACCCAAATGACCTGCAATTTTAGTATATGACATTTAATGGATAAAAGATCCACATGAAATTAGGAATGTCTTTTCGGTAATTGAGAGGCTCAATTTTGTTCCTGCTATCTAAATTTAAATCAGTAGTGCTTATTTGTTTAGTTGATTTTTCTTTTTCTTTTTATATTATTTTTAATTGGCATATTATCATGTGCAACTCTCGTTATTGCAACTAGTCTAATACCTTTGAACATAAATTATTTTTAACCAAATTGACTTCCTGGTAACATTGAACCTGATTTTTTACTATTGATTCTTGTTTTGTCATAATTAGTGTTTATTGATTTACGAAATCAATATTACATTTTGAACTATTAATTTTTATGCCTAGGCTGCCAATTTGAAAGGAAAATCAAGTGAATTAGTGGCTTTAATGTACACGTATCATTCTAATCATTGAGATTGAAGATGAATTATTATTAATATTTTTGTTTGATGAAATAGTCAATCAATAAGCTTGATTGAAAGAAGAAATGAACGGTCTTGAGTGAGGTTATATGTCCTTAAGCTTCTTCAAATTGTTAGCATTTGTTTTAACTGGATTATCTCATTGCATCCGCCCTTTACTTTTTTCCATTAAACGTTTTGATGAATAAAAAACAAATCAAACCTCTATTTAAGCTTCTTCTTTAAAATCTTAAATCAAACACAAACTTTAGTTTTACCTTTTTTTTATATATATATTTAAGGTTTTGCAACATGTTAGATAGAATTACTTATCGCTAAATAGTTAAGAGTAGAGATAGCACTTTAAATAAATTTTATTTTTAGTTAGATAATAAAATTCATATCCCCATTTTCTTTGCTCTGCTCTTGGACCTCAATCCAATTATATGCAACCCATCATGATCGACCAAAGTGAGGAGATAACAATAAACAACTATTTCACTTAGAGCAACTTATCACTGGCAAAGCACAATTACAATGAGTCATCTTAGATGATTAAGAAAAATATGCTTCTAAAATATCTTGGAAGTTGTTGCCACTTACATCCATAAATATATAGAATTGAAAAAACTCTATTTACCTCTTCTTTTCACAATGTCTTTTTCATTAGTAATTTACAATTACAGATCTTTAAAATCACGTTAGGAAAGATTAAAAAAATTGTGGTACACTAATAGAGAATAGTATATTTGTAAGACTTGACTATCGTATATGTAAGGATTGACTTGACCAAAGTAATTATGAATTAATTGCAATAAATTATAGGGAATTAATATGTAGTTCAAAACTTCTTGACTGTGTATTTCTAATTTTTTTCATTTAATTCCTAAACGAAAGTTTTGTTTCCATAATAATTTATTTATTAATAAATTTAAATCCTACATATATTTAAAGTGATATAACTACATTTTTACTAATACTATAGTAAAATATAATATTTCATAATCTTATGTAACTAGAGACATGAATATCCATAGATTAATTTCAATATCTTTTATAACTAAAACTTAAATATAAGTCAATAAACATTTGTACGCTATAAATTTATATATTAAATATTCTTCAATATTTATGTTATCAGTAACATGAAATCATATACATAAATTTATAGAAAAACATTAGTATATTTTAAATATGAGAAAATATATTTTAATATGATATAATTATTTCTTAAATATAAAATAAACTATTTTCTATACTATTCAAATAGCACAAAAAGTTTAATATCATAAACAAATTATTGTTATTCCTATCTCACTTTTAGTTTAGACATAGAACAATTTTTAGAATTGATGATATATTTATTTCAAAGCTAATATTAAGTTAAAATTATATATATATTTTACGTTGGTTGAATACGATGTACTGTATATGTCGACCAGTAACCTCAAATTTATCTAAAATCATTAGCATACTCTTCACGAGAGAGCAAACCCTCTTTCGTGTAAAAACCGATCCAGTTCGTGAGGATTCCCCTTCCATCGCACCTACATAACAGTTCTCTCAGTTTCCAGTAATTATATTCTCTCGCTACCACATTTTACACTATCCCTCTTTCTCACATATGAGATTTACGTTCTGATCTCAAAATTTCATCTTAATTTATTACCATTTGTGGAATCTCCCCTTATTTTTACCACACCACGCTTTTCGCCTTTTTGTTGACTTCTTCATTTTTTTCCTTGAATTTGCAACCAAAGAACTTCTCTCTAAATTGTAAAGAGAGGTATTAAAAAGAGGAGATGTGATTTTGATATCATTTATTTTTTAAATGGGAAACAATAAAAGGCACATGCCATTACTAATGCTTTTGCTAGCATTTGCTTGATGGATATCCGTGAAAGGGGAAGTTGCGGGTCTGTCCGAGCTACCCACCGTGCTGTGCGCCATCCACCAAGTCTTCCGTTATGTGAAGTACAAGGGAAGAGATGCAAGATGTAAATGTTAGGGTAATTGTAGAAATGATGAACCTGTTGGTTCTGATCTTTGGAAAAGTGATGAGCTTCAGAGATGATGAACCTTTCTGGTTCTGATCTTTTATTGAAGGAAAAATTATGTTTGTTTACAATGAGGGATGATGTATATATACAAATGATTCTAACGGTTGCCTATGATCTCCTATGAATCCAACGGATGCCTACTTGTAGCCTGAAATCATTTTTTACCAGAAATGGTTAGACACCCACTGTGTTTGGGAAAGTCTCTGTTCTGCTTCCCTCTTTTGCCTATGATGAAGATTTTCTTCTGAGGCTGCAGCTTTTCCTTCTTCAACACTCCCCCTCAAGTTGGGTTCGTATAGGTTGATCGAACCTAACTTGTCAAGTATTCTTTGGAGGTTATTTTTGTCAAGGGCTTTGGTGAAGATGTCAGCTAGCTGGTCTTCACTACGTACAAAGGGAATGGTGATTTCTCCAGACTGTACTTTCTCTCTTATGAAATGACAGTCCACTTCAATATGTTTGGTTCTCTCATGAAAAACGGGGTTCATTGCAATATGACGTGCTGCTTGGTTGTCACAGTGCATCTCTATCGGTTTTCTTATCTCAACCTTCATGTCTTGAAGGAGATGTCTAATCCATGTGAGTTCGCTAGCAGTGGAGGCCATGGCTCTGTATTCTGCCTCCGCACTTGACCTTGCTACAACAGTTTGTTTCTTGCTCTTCCAGGTCACTAGGTTCCCACCTACAAAGACACAAAAACCAGTTGTAGATTTTCTGTCGTAACTACCTGCCCAGTCAGCGTCAGTGTATCCAGCAACGGAGTTTGCCCCGGTTTTCTTCATCCATATCCCTTGGCCGGGAGTTCCTTTAAGGTATCTGAGTATCCTTTCTGCGGCTGCCTGATGATTTGTGCAGGGTGCATGCATGAATTGACTGATAACGCTAACTGCAAAAGTGATATCTGGTCTTGTGACCGTTAGGTAAATAAGTTTTCCTACTAATCTCTGATATTGGCCTATATCAGTTATTGGTTTGCTATCATTCAGTCTTATTTTTATGTTGGTTTCCATTGGTGTGCTAGCAGGTTTTGCCCCTATCATGCCTGTTTCTTTTAACAAGTCTAAGATATATTTTCTTTGAGATAGAAACAATCCCTTCTTCGAGTGAGCTATTTCTATCCCTAGGAAGTACTTTAGTTTTCCTAGATCTTTAATATCGAACTCTCCCTTTAGAAATTTTTGAACACTCCATATTTCATTGTGGTTATTTCCGGTGATGATAATGTCATCTACGTAGACTAAAACGATGGTAGTGGAGTTGTTCGTGTGTTTGACAAACATAGATGAGTCCGCCGTGCTTTTGACGAAGTTAATCTTTAAAAGAGATAGGCTTAATCTTCCATACCATGCCCTTGGTGACTGTTTCAGGCCGTAGATAGCCTTCTTTAATCTACATACCAGAGATGGGTGTGTTGCTTTCTCGTGTCCTGGAGGTAGGGACATATATACTTCTTCTTCCAGATTTCCTTGGAGAAATGCGTTTTTTACATCCATTTGATATAGTTCCCAGTTGAGGTTTGTGGCAACGGATAGTAGCACTCGGATTGTGTTCATTTTTGCTACTGGAGCGAACGTCTCCTGGTAATCTACTCCATATGTCTGAGTAAAGCCTTTGGCAACTAGTCGGGCTTTGTATCTCTCGATAGTGCCGTTGCTGTTGTATTTGGTCTTGTAGACCCATTTACATCCTACGGGTTTCTTCCCGCTGGGTAGTGGGATTATGTCCCAAGTCTCATTCTTTTCCAAGGCTAGGAGTTCTTCATTCATCGCCTTTCTCCATTTAGGGTCGAGTTGGGCTTCTTGATAGGTCTTTGGCTCATCTGTTTCATCAATTTTTCCCAAGTATGCCCTGTGTTTGTTAGAGATTTTATCATAAGATAGGAAATTTTGGATAGGGTATAAAACCTGATGAGACACGTAGTCTTTTAATCTTGCTGGGGGATGAGTTTGCCTTGTTGATCTTCTTACGATTACTGCTTCATCAGTGACAACTGCCTCATCAGTTGCTCCCCCTGAGGTAGTTGTCTCAGGCGTGGTTGATGTGTTATCCTGTTCCTGTCTTATGATATCGGAGGAAATAATACTGTTAGGTAGCGGAAGTGTTTTGTGGTGGTTATGGTTGTCGGAGTCCTTTGGGTAATAGGATTCTAGTTCTAAGAATTGTACATCGCGTGAGATGTAGAGTTTATGGTTTGTTGGGTCGTAGCATTTATACCCCTTTTTTTCAGCGGAATACCCCAAGAATAGGGTTTTGACTGCGGTTTTGTCCAATTTATCAATTTTTGGAATGTGTACGTAGCATGTACATCCAAAGACTCGTATGTGATCAAGATTAATTTTCCTACCCTTGAGAATTTCTATAGGGCTTTTCAGATGCAATTTTACGCTGGGTAATCGATTGATAAGGTATGTTGCTGTAAGTATTGCGTCTGACCAGTACCGTTTGGGTACGTTATTTTGGAGGAGGAGAGCCCTAGTCATTTCAAGAAGGTGTCGGTTTTTGCGTTCTGAGACACCATTTTGTTGTGGGGTGTGGATACAGGTGGTTTGATGTCGTATACCGTTTTGTTTAAAGAACTCAAAAAAGGTGTTGTTAGTATATTCGGTTCCATTGTCAGACCTAAAGATTTTTATGGTTGTTTCAAATTGAGTTTCGACTAACTTATTGAATTCTTGAAAACGACTGAAGACTTCACTTTTTGATTTTAAAAGATATAACCAGGTGGTGCGAGAGAAATCATCAATAAAGGTAACAAAATATTTGAATTTATTATACGAGTCAACTGGGGCAGGCCCCCAAACATCAGAATGGATTAATTCAAAACATCGTTTTGTCGTACTACTAGATAGTGGAAAAGGTAACCTGGTTTGTTTTGAGAGTTTGCAGACTGAGCAACTGCTAGATTCTGAATTACAACCAAGTAATTTGTTTAGGATTTTGTCAGAGGGATGGCCGAATCTCCAATGAAATATTTTGTCCTTTTGCACTGTACTGGAGGTGGCCAGACATGTTTTGTCGGTATTTTCTAAGTAGTACAGACCATTTCTAAATTTCCCTTCACCAATCTTCCTCACGGTGACCCGATCCTGAAAAATTATTTTGTCAGGTGAAAATGTAACATTGCAGTTTAGGTCTTTGGTTATTTTACTAACGGATAGGAGATTGGAGTTAAAATTGGGGAGACAAAGTACGTTGTTAATAGTTTTTGTGAAGAGTGTGGTTGACCTTGTGCCAAAAATTGGAACTTTATTTCCATTGGCTACCGTCACGTGTTATGGTTTTTCTAATTTAGTGAGACTGTGTAGATTTTTTGTGTTATAAGTCATGTGGTCAGAGGCACCAGAGTCTATTATCCAGTGTTCTAAGTTGTGACAAAAATTTGCAGATTTAGAAAAATAATTCACAGTATTGCAATTAGATGAACCTGGGGTATCGCGTAAAAATTCTCCGAATTGTTTGAGCAGTGTAGCCATCTGTGCGTTGTTGTCTGGGGACGAGTCTGCTCTAATGGATCCGGATCGGTCTATTTCTTCCATTCGGTCGGGTCGGTATCCACTGCCCGAACCGGGTCCATTTATTTTGTTTGCCCTGCGGTCTGGGTCGGGTCTTGAACCGTGACCCGCGCCAATAAAACCCTCGGTATAAAAGGGTGAGTGTTTCGCGGAGCCTCCTCGCTCGTCACTCTTCGCTCAGCTCCCTCGCTCGTTCTGGAACTTTCCCTGGTTCTGCCGGAGATGAGGGTGCAGATTCCAGCACTGATCATGGGTGTGTCCTTCCTTTCGGCAGTGGCTGCATCTCACCTGCTCGCCTGGTTGTCCGCGGTGTCTTCCCCCTTCCTTAGGGTTAGGGTTT